>PVIC010006402.1:0-54396 GCA_004025085.1 Thryonomys swinderianus
GGCTTGACTATCAGCCCTCCTGCCTCAACCTTCCAAAATGCTGGGATTATAGGTGTGTGCCACCATGCTTAAGTTAGTTGACTTAATAATTTTTAATCATGTTGTAATATACAAGCAAATTGCATAAAATGATTTAGGTATACAATCAGGTAAAACTTTGTGTATATCTATACCCAGGTACTTGTCTCCAAGATCATCATTACCAAAAGGTGCCTTCTGCCCTTTCACAGTCATTAAACCCACTCCAGTGATAACTATTTTGATTTCTGTCACCGTAATTAGTTTTGCTTCTTTTTTACCTTCAAATAAAGAGAATCAAATAATTTGCAATCTTTTCCTTCTACCTTCTTTTCCTTAAAATAGTAGCTATGTCATTCAGCCATGATATATATGTGTGTCCATCCTTTTAATGTTTTTGTGATTTTCCTTTGTGTAAGCATGTGACAGTTTTTTCATATGCCTTTTGATGAACATATATACAATATTGATTTCTGATGTATATATATCTGGGAGTGGATTACTGGGTTATATAGGCCAGGTTTATATTTAGCTTTGGCCAATACTATCCATATTCCAAAGTAGTCTCATGAATTTACACCCCTACCAGCAATGTATGAGAAGTTAGTTTTGTAGTTTTTCCATATATTTTAAACATCAATTAACATCATACTTTAAATTTTAGTTATTCTGGGCTGAAAATTTAGCTCAGTGGTTCAGGTGCCTGGCAAGCAAGCGCAAAGTCCCTGGTCTGATCCCCAGTAAACACATACAACAGTACTGGGTTTGGATTCACGCCCACCAGCAATCAGTACCACATACCATGATGCCGGGCATGGTGGCTCATGCCTGTCTGTAATCCTAGCATTCAGGAGGCAGAGGCAAGAGGGTTGCTGAGTTCGAAGCTTGCCTGGTCTACATAGTGAGCTCAGGGCCAGCCTGAACTACAAAGTGAGACCCTGTCTCAAAAAAAAAAAAAAGTTTTGCTAAGTCATGATTATTTATATGCAAATAAACAACTACAGAAGTTTAGGAAGTGGTCTATATCACTCAACAGCATATGTAAGCTATATGAGAAATCGTTAATATTAGGCTTAATCTGTGTCAACAGATCATGTAACAATCTTACGCATTTTCTGTCCTTTACAAGACTATTTCTCTCTGAAAACTGTCTACAACTTGAGATGGAGTGATCCTGCTGCTTTTTTAGCACTGATTAGACTGCCCCTAGAATGCTAGTATCAAGGCCAGACCTAGAGAATAATACCAGGACACATTTGTAGAGTGACCTGTTAATGAAGTGACTCAAACTTTAAGTCCTGAAGGAAACAGTGAAGAAACAAGAAAGAAAGCCTTAGAGGGATGTGAAAAAGTACATACAGGGCCGGAGATTTAGCTCAGTGGTTCTGGCACCTGCCTAGCAAGCAAAAGGATCCTGGATTGATCCCTGGTAACCACATATAACAATACTGGGCATGGTGGCTCACGCCCACTGGCAGTCAGTAACACATACCACAAATGCGGGGCTTGGTGACTCAAGCCTGTACTCCCAGCAGTCGGGAAACAGAGGCAGGAGGGTTGCTGAATTCGAGGCTAGCCTGGGCCACACTGTGAGCTCAGGGCCAGCCTGAACTACGAAGAGAGACCCTGACTCAAAAAAAAAAAAAAAAGTACATACATTGCTAATAGGTGCTGTTATATAGAAGAATTCTTTTAAAATTTATTTTTATTTAACTTTAACTGACACATAATTCTTTATGGAGTACCCTGTGATGTTGGGTGCATGTATGCATTGTATAATTATAAAATCAGAGTAAATGTCTATCTTCTCACTTATTGTTTCTCTATGTTAAAAATATTTAAGAACCTTCTAGCTTTTAAAAAATAATACACTTGGTACATTACTCATATCAATAGTCACCCTATTCTGCGATAAAACACCAGGACTTCTTTACCTCTTATAACTATAGCTTAGTGCTTATTTATCAACTTTTCCCATCCCTCTGTTCCTACTACTCTGCCCAGCCTTGGGTAACCACTTTTCTGCTCTCAACTAAAATCGTATCTATATGAGACATGTGCACTAACTCCCATGTTGATTGCAGCACTGTTTACAATAACTAAGACATGAAAGCAACTTAAGTGTCCATCAGCAGATGAATGAAGAAAATGTGGTACATAAACACAAAAGGCTGACTATAAGAAGTTTTTAGGTCAGTAAAAGGGAAACATTTTTCATTGAGTTTTTCAAGGAATGCATTGCTTTTAGGAAGTAACAAGTTTTCTGTTGCTGGAGCTGCTGCTCAGCATTATCATTGTGTGTGGTTGGTAGAGATACTGTATAGAGAAGACTCAGACTCAGATACCATGTGGGTGTTGGATCTAGATTAGAGAAACACTGAAGTACCATGTCGTCTTACGGAGTGAATTGATTGTTCCATGGTTTATAAAAGATTGGTTTATGTTTTAATACAGTTTAACGCAGTGTGAGCCTATGTTGCCATGCTGCAGTAGGCTATTTCTATTATTGAGAGCTCTAAAAAGTTTGGCATCACTGCTTTAATGTTACAAGGCTAAAAGTAAAGAACCAGGATGATCTTAATGGGCAACATCTGTGTGATATTTATTCTAGGTTTTGCTGTTTTGTCAAAGAGATGCTAACCAATGCGGCATGCCTTACAATGGAGCTGAGCAAAGGGACTGATGGAAGCACTTTAGAAGTAAGTCACAGAGCCGGGCGTGGTGGCTCATGTCTGTAATCCCAGCACTCGGGAGGCAGAGACAGGAGGATTGCTGAGTTCGAGGCTTGCCTGGGCTACATAGTGAGCTCAGGGCCAGCCTGAACTACAAAATGAGACCCTGTCTCAAAAAAAAAAAAAAAAAAGAAGTCACAGAATGGGCTGGAGATTTAGTTCTCAGCGGTTCGGGCGCCTGCCTCGCAAGTGCAAGGTCCTGAGTTCAATCCTGGTAACCACATACAATGCTGGGCGTGGTGATTCACACCCACCACAATCAATACCACATACCACAGTGCTGGGTGTGGTTGGCTCATGCCTGTCATCCCAGCACTCCGGAGGCAGAGACAGGAGGATTACTGAGGGCCAGTTTAAACTCCAAAGCAAGACCCTGTCTTTAAAAAAAAAAAAAAATGTAAGTCACAGAAGGCTTAGAATTTGGAAAGAGTTTTTTATTCTGTCTTTGATGTTTAAAGTAAATATCCCAGTTTTCATGTAAAAATATTTTATTGAGCATATTTTAAAATAATATTTTCTATGGGGCTGGAGGATTAGCTCAGTGGTTTGGGCGCCTGCCTCGCAAGCACAAGGTCCTGAGTTTGATCCCCAGTAACCACATACAATGCTGGGCGTGGAGACTCACGCCCACCAGCAATCAATGCCACATACCACAGTGCTGGGCGTGGTGGCTCACGACTGTAATTCCAGCACTCAGGAGGCAGAGACAAGAGGATTGCTGAGTTTGAGGTTTGCCTGGACTACATAGTGAGCTCAGAGCCAGCCTGAACTACAAAGTGAGACCCTGCCTCAAAAAAAAAAAAAAAAACTGTTTTCTGAACTACCAGCTATCACCATCCATGGTTGTGAGAAATTATATTTTGCTATAGGGATAGCTCATTGCTTGGAATCCTTTTAGTCTGAATGTTTTTAGACAAATTTGGCCATGGACTAGACTAATTTTCTTTTGTGGATAGCCTATGGAAAAGTTTTTAATGTGTAGTATTTATGAGACTATAAAAGAAATATCTAGCTAGAAGCAGTCCTTTTCATTTAAAATGACTTTAGTTATTTCTGTGTGAGTATAGTATATTAAATATAACAGGTTTTAAATCCTTTTTAAGAAAGTAGGATTATCATAAGCTCTTTTGGACAGGAAATTTAGAGATACTATACCACTTTACATATGTTTAAATCTTGTACAGTTATTGATTTGCCATTAATACTGTTTCTCGCAGTGATTACAATTTAATGAGATTTTATACTCCCAAGTTAGAGTGAAATGAATTCCTTGAAGTTTCCTTCAGAAATTATCAAGGGTCTTCATGTTATTGATTGATTCAAGTACTAGAATTATTAGTGTAGACTTGAAATGAACTGAGTGATGGACCTTGAAGACAGTATATGGGAGGGGGCTGAGAAAGGGGTGAGATAAAAGTCTCTTTGGAAACATGCTAATTTCTAGTTACATTTGAAAATGATGGAGTCTCTTTAGTTATCTTAATTGTCATGAACATCCCTAGAATTAAGAACTGTTCAGTGTATGAGCCGGAGGGTTAGCTCAGTGGTTCTGGCGCCTGCCTCGCAAGTGCAAGGTCCTGAGTTCGATTCACATATAATGCTGGGTGTGGTGACACGCCCACCAACAATCAGCACCGCATACCACAATGCCTGACATGGTGGCTCATGCCTGTAATCCCAGCATTCGGGAGGCAGAGACAAGAGGATGGCTGAGTTCGCGGCGGCTTGCCTGGGCACCATAGTGAGCTCAGGGCCAGCCTGAACTACAAAGTGAGACCCTGTCTCAAAAGCAAAAAAAAAAAAAAGAACTGTTCAGTGTATAATTTGCATTTCTGTTGGGTGTGGTGACACACACCAATACTCCTACATTTTGGGAAACTCAGGCAGGAGAATTGTTACAAGTTTGAAGCCTGTTTGGGATACATAGTGAGTTTGAGGGAGTCTGAACTACATAGTGAGACCCTGTCTCAAAAAACAAAACAAAACAAAACAAAAACAACAAAAACAAAAAAAAACAATAAGAAGACATAGTGGAACATGCAAAACAATAGAAGTATGTATTGCTTCCTCTTTAAATGAGTGTTGTTCAGCCCGTGGTCACCTTTATTACACTGAGAAGAATCAATTTACATGTAACTGTGTGTGACAGCTTTTAATGATAAGACTGGGAGAAGAATATAACTATACTAATAATAAGCTGAATTTTCTGTACTCTGTGCTAGATCTATATTACTGAAAGAAGGAAACCCAGCATGTGTACTCTATTAAGTCTACTTTGTTGACATTCTTTCCTGGAATATTAAAAGAGGTTTGTTTCCTGACTAGTTGATAGGGATACTGTTTGAAGTACTGAACGTGATTAGAAAAGGTTTTAAGTTACAGCATTAAAATGGCAAGAAATCTCGAAAAGATGAGCCAGGTAAGTTATATCTGAGCCATATTTTTAATTTTCTTGAATTTCATTTTATAAGGTAAGGTTATAAATGCACAAACTATTCAGTCATTGTTGAACAAAAAGTATGTAACATAAGAACTATCACTTGGCTTAGTAGTAAATTATGTTTCTAAATTTTATAAAAATGGCTTGACAACATTTGGACTTTTGGAAGGTTTCCTCACTCCAAGTTATATGAACTTTGTTTTTGTCCTATTGTTTTTCCCACCTTAGTATGAATATGACTGTGATGCATATGGGGAGTTAATTGTATTGGGGAAAGGCACCTATGGAATTGTGTACGCTGGCCAGGATCTGAGGAGTAAAGTACAAATAGCTATCAAAGAAGTTAAAGAGAAAGATTGCAGGCAAGTTGGGGCCTTCTACATTCTGCACTTAACATCCAACACCCCAAATCCCACTACTGATGATGCAGAGGATTTAAGACTGAAAGCATTTATGTTGTCACAAAACTTATTATAAGGGTGATCTACTTTTGTTTTCTGTGTGTTAGATAAAGAATGCCGGGCGTGGTGCCTCACACCTGTAATCCCAGCCCTTGGGAGGCAGAGGCAGGAGGATTGCTGAGTTCGAGGCTTGCCTGGGCTACATAGTGAGCTCAGGGCCAGCCTGAACTACAAAGCAAGACCCTGTATCAAAAAAAAAAAAAAAAAGAGGGAGGGGGGGGAGTGGGTAGGGATATGGGTAAAAATGAGAATTAACTTGTGGCATATACTGGTACAAATTTCCTAATGTTATATGTGATTTTGAGATATATATAAATTGTACCAATAAAGAATTCAATAAAAAAATAAACTTTAAAAAAAAGAATTAGATAAAGAAAATGGAACAACTTCACTTGGAGGTTTTGGATTGTAGAAATTGTTTTTTAAAATTGTATTTCTACCTATCAACTACTTCTGGAGTTTTATGTTTGTTTCCAAATACTTTAAAACATGACTGAATGCTTTTTCCCTTTTTGTTTTTTATTTTGTTTTTGATAGTGAGATCAGTTCCAGGGCCTTGAGCATGCTAGCCTTTATCACTGAGCTACATCCCTACCCTATATTGAGTGTTTTTAAATTCCCATTGTAACAATTGAAAATGATTTTGATTTGTTTGGATATATCATTACAAAAGAATTAAATGCAATATAAAACATCAGGTTTTCCAAAATAGAGTTTTAAAAAATACTCTGGCCTTTAACTACATCCATCAAAGTGATCACTTATTGATTAGGGTAGGTAGCACATCACAGTTAGTGATTTATAAGACCTGAAATGAAATAATGCTTCCTTCATTTTATTAGTATGAAAACCAAGACTGCAGAAGATTAAATGACTTTTGCAAGACTGTGTAGAAACAAAAACAGGATCTGGTATTTTGTCTGTCATTCTAATGAGAGGTGCTACAAGGTGTATCAATTTGGGGAAATTTTTGGCATGTGTCACTTCCTTCATTTGGTAGCACTGGTGGTTGCAGCTGCTCATTGCCCATAGTAGTTCCTGGAATTTTAGAGCTAGAAAGGTGTTTTGGAGACTCTCTACAACTCTCTACATTTTCTCCCTAAACTTACAATGATTGAATACCTTTTCTGTGCCAGCTTCTGAGCTGGCTGTGAGGATCAAAAAGTTATAAGAGGCAGAGGCAGGAGAATTGCTGAGTTCAAGGCTTGTGTGGACTACATAGTGAGCTCAAGGCTCACTGAAGTACAAAGCGAGACCCTGTCTCAAACAAAACAAAAGAAAAATTTTATTATTAGGGTATTGTCCTGATCTCAGGGTATTACCAGTTTGGTGAGGAATACAGATAGATGTCTGTGGGTCAAAGCCACAAGTGCCATAATAGAAGGGTACACAGTATTTTTAGAACATAGAGGGAGGTTGATTTTCCTGTGTAACTTGTGGCAAGTTTGAAAAAACAAAGCACTTTTGAACTTGTCTTTGAGGGATGAGTAGGAGTTTGCTTGGCAGGAAAGGAGGCCTATTTTAGGGAAGAATAGAACCGTTAAAACACAAAGCATGTTTAGAGAGCAATTTTTAAAATAATGGTTTGGATATAGGATGTAGAGTAATGGAGGGCCTTTGAGGCAAAAGAAAACCCATCATCGGGCAAGATTGTGAAGTGTGCCACATGAAACAGTATGGTTTTTATATGAAATTTATGGAGGGAAATGGTATGGTGATGTGTGTGTTTCAAGAAGAGATAATCCCAAGGGTGAAAAATAATTAAAAAGTCCAGTGCCGGACGTGGTGGCTCATGCCTGTAATCCTAGCACTGAGGAGGCAAAGACAGGAGGATTGCTGAGTTCGAGGCTTGCCTGGGCTACATAGTGAGCTCAGGGCCAGCCTGAACTGCAAAGCGAGACTTTTCTCAAAAAAAAAAAAAAAAAGTCCAGAGACTGGGGTTGATGACATAATTAGGTAGCTGCTATAGTGGTCATGGTGAGAAAGGCAGTTTACAATAGAATCTTGTAGAACACTATCCTGCACAGGAGGCAGAAAAGGTGGTTTGAGAGAGCTTTAAAAAAAATGGCTGGAGAGTTCAGGCCCTGCCAGCAGTGATAGTAAGAACAGCGTTGTTGAGTAGTTACCGTAATCCAGGCCCTCTACTGGGTGCCAGAGCACCTTGATGCACTTTGGCCCCTAGAAACCCTATGTGGCTGGTATTTTTACAGCTTGAATATTCCTTATCCAAAATGTTTGAGACCAGATGTGTTTCAGATTTGACATTTTTCTTCAGGTTTTAGAACATTTGCATATATATAAAATGAGGCTTACTGGAAATGGGATCCAAATCTAAACACAGAATTCATAGACAGACATAGACTGAAGGTAATTTTATATAATAGTGTATCTGTGTTTTGACTGGGACACATCATGTGAGGTCAGTTGTGTAATTTCCTGCTTGGGGAGTTATGCTGGCACTGTAAAAGTTTCAGATTTTGAATTGGGTGTGGTGGCACATGCCTGTAGTCTCAGCTTCTTTGGAAGGCTAGGACAAGAGGATTACATATTTCAGGCCAGGTTGGCCAACTTAATGAGACTGTTTCTCTCAAAAAAAAAAAAAAAATGAAAAGGCTTGGGTCCCAACTCAGTAGTAGAGGACTCACCTAGAATGTGCCACACCTTTGGTTCAATCCCTAGTACTAGGGAAAAAGTTACAGAGTATATACATGTATGTATGTGTTTACTTATTTATCAATACTAGGAATTGAATTCAGAGCCTTTGCATTGAGCTAGCCCTTTTTTATCTTTTTAAATTGATTTTATTGGTACATTTTATGTACACATTATCACATTCTACATTGAGGGTTTGTACTAGTATATGACACATCTTAATTCTCTTTTTTTTTTTCATATTCCCCTGCCCTCCGTACAACCCCTGCCCTTTTTTATTTTTTGAGACAAAATTAAGTCTCATTGAATTGCCCAGGTGGGCTTCAACTTGTAATCCTCCTGTCTCAGTCACCAAAAGTGCTGAGATTACAGGCATGTGCCACTGTCCTTGGCTAAATTGAGGAGTTGGGGAGCATTTTACATTTGGGGCTTTTGGATTAGGGATACTCAGTCTGTATTCCCTGTTTTAAAGATGGGAAGCTGAGTTGTCTCATGGAAGGCAAGGGAGAGTGAGTTTCTAGAAAAAAGGCATGATGGGCAGTAGGGAAGATAGTGGTGAGGAACCATGCAGTCTTGAGCCCTTGGGATTTGGCAGGTAACATTGACTTTCATTTTTTATTATAGTTGGTCTCAACCTCTGCATGAGGAGATAGCCCTATATAAATACCTCAAACACCGCAACATCATCCAGTACCTGGGCTCTGTGTCTGAGGGTGGTTATGTTAAGATCTTTATGGAGCAGGTCATTGGAGGTAAGTAGCCATTGTTTTCTGGTCTCATATTCTGAAAATCACTAATTGTCTTGTCATTTAAAAGTGATAGACCTTTTAAAGATAAAGCATTCTATATAAACTTTTTTTTTTTTTTTTGAGACAAAAGTCTCGCTTTGTAGTTCAGGCTGGCTCTGAGCTCACTATGGAGCCCAGGCAAGCCTTGAACTCAGCAATACTCCTGTCCCTGCCTCCCGAGTGCTGGGATTACAGGCGTGAGCCACCACGCCCAGCATTGTGGTAAGTGGTACTGATTACTGGTAGGCCTGAGTTACGACACCTGGTACTGTTGTATGTGGTTGCCAGGATCAAACCAGGGACCTTGTGCCTGCTAGGCAGGCACTGGAACCACTGAGCTAAATCTCTGGCCCTCTATGTAAACTTTTGAAATGTCACTTAAACAGTCTTTTCTACTTTACTGTAATTATCTCTTATTGAAACACACACATCACCATAACATTTCCCTCCATAAATTCCACATATAAACCATATTCTTTCATGTGGCACAGTTCACAATCTGGCCAGATGATGCTTTATTATTATTTGTTATAATGTACTTTATTAATTATACTCAGTATCTACTGAATGCTGCATTGGGGACAGAGAAAGCAGCCTCCTGTCTCTTCAGAGTCTAGGAGCTTAAAGGTGATTTGGAGAACAGTGGACACAGATTGTCAAAATGACATTATAAAATAACATTCTGATAACAATCAAATACTAGGGCTTTTTCTACAAAATCCCTAATGTAGGCAGTAGAATATAGGCGATGAGAAATACTTCCTGGATTTGGATCTGACTATGTAGTTTGAATCAATCTAGCCATGTATGACCTCTGGAAATTTACTTTCTCTGTGCCCTCAGTTTTCCAGTTGAAAAATAAATTGTAAAATTGGAATAATAATAGTATAATAATTGGGGTGATAATTATTGGGATAATAACCCATCTCAGTGGAGCATTGGGTGAAATAAATGAGGTACTGCATGTAAAGTGCTTGGCAGCAAGCAGATACCCAAGAAATAGCTGCTCATTAAAGAATAAAATTCATAAAAAAATTTTTCATTAAATAATAATTGAGTACAAATGTTAAACTTTTGGTTTGAAATTTGTATTTATTCAATCAATAATTACTAAGAGACTAATATTTTAAGAGTATAACTATATATTTAGAGCTTGAGCTAGAGTTTGAAGTTTATATGAAGGACAAATAATTTCTCTTTCTTTAGGTAGCCCATAGTAGCCAAGAATGTGTCTATTGCTGTTCACTGTTATCACTCTTCTGGGTGTTAGACTGAAGGGTGACAACAAGATTTAAGATAGATATGTGTCCATGCACCCTTACATATGGGAAAACTGAAGTATGACAAGATCTCATAGCACTGTAGAGTGGCACATCTCAGAGCAGTTGATGCCAAGGGAGCTCATTTCTTGCCAGCAGGAAGGCCTGGCTGCATTCACACCACCTCTGGGACAGGTGGTTAGAATGTCCAGAGGGAAATTTTCTTTTGGCCCAAAAGGTGGGTGTTTAATGCAGTAATGGGAGAGGGGCTTGCTCATCAAGATGATCCCACACTGTAGCCTGCCCTTGGGGCTTTTTTACAGTGTGGACAAATAGACATCACCTTCTCTAATGCTAGTCTCTGTCACTCCCAAGGGCCCTTCATTGTAGATTTGCACACCTCTGATAGGATGAAGTATGAAATAGGGCTTTGATCTAAGTAGAATGGCCAGGTTGGTCATAGAACAAGCAAATATCAAGTAATGTATGATAACAGGTCATGCCTCTTAGTTCAGAGAGCAGTGTTTCTCCTGATTTTGTGCAACTAAACAAAGCTAAACCCAAAGTTGACCCCACTGATTTTCAGGGATCACAGGAGGAGTCCTCTCTATCCTCTGCCTTTACTGTGTTGTTGATTCACTTCCAGTCTGTTTGTGGCTGGGACTGTAGAGATGGAATTGTTACATTGAGCCAGAGATGATGATGGTGTTGGTATAAGTGTTTATGTCAGGTTTAATACTGCTCCATTTTTAAAAAATTTGAATCTTTTTTTTTTTTTTTTTTTTTTTTTTTTTTTTTTTTTTTTTTTTTTTTTTTTTTTGCTTTTTTGAGACAGGGTCTTGCTTTGTAGTTCAGGCTGGCCCTGAGCTCACTATGGTGCCCAGGCAAGCCGCCGCGAACTCAGCAATCCTCCTATCTCTGCCTCCCAAGTGCTGGGATTACAGGTGTGAGCCATCACGTCCGGCATTGTGGTATGCGGTGTTGATTGTTGTTGGGCATGTCTCCACGCCCAGCATTCTACGTGGTTACCGGGGATCGAACTCAGGACCTTGCGCTTGCGAGGCAGGCACCGGAACCACTGAGCTAACCCTCCGGCCCAAAAATTTGAATCTTTATTGGTACATTATATGTACACATCATGATGCTGAACATTGAGAATTTGTACCAGTATATGACATGACTTAATTCTCATTTGTCCCCTTCCCCTACCCACCCTACAACCCCTCACCTCTATATACATAAGCTTTGTTTCTTTGTTTTTAACTATCACATTTTTTTCTTTTCCCTCATACTTATACCTAAAATGCCATTTCCCTTTGAATATTTACTTTTTTTTTTTTTTTGAGATAGGGTCTCTCTTTGTAGTTCAGGCTGGCCCTGAGCTCACTATGTAGCCCAGGCAAACCTCGAACTCAGCAATCCTCCTGTCTCTGCCTTCTAAGTGCTGGGATTACAGGCGTGAGCCACCATGCCCAGCAACCACATCTTCTTTATCCAGTCTAGAGTTGATGGGTACTGAGTTGTTTCCAAGATTAGCTATCATGAACTGAGCTGCTATAAACATGGGTGCACATGTGTTGCTGTGATATGAACCTTGTAATTCTTTTGTGTATATCCCCAGCAGGGGAATGGCAGGGTCAAATGGGACCTCTAATCCTAGTTTCCTGAGAAATCTCTGCACTGATCTCCATAGTGGTTGTACCAGTGCCTTCCTACCAACAGTGGAGAAGGGTTCCTTTTTCTCCACAGCCTCACCAGCATTTGTTGCTGGCTAATTTTGAAATAGCATCTGTTCTTTGTGGAGTGAGATGAAATCTCAGTATTGTTTTCATCTGCATCTCTTGAATGACCAGTGACATTGAGCATTTCTTCATATGCTTCTTAGCTGCTTTTCGATCTTCCTCTGACAAGTCTCTGTACATTTCAGAGGCCCATTTTTTAATTGGGTCTTTAAATTTGGGGGGGGTATTTTTTAAAGCTTTTTATATATTCTAGATAGTAGCCCTTTGTCTGAGAAACACTGCTCCATTTTATATCCCTGAAATCTTACAGTTAAATCTTTATCTCTGATGCATATTTTCCTGTGTTCATGTTTCTAGAAAGCCTTTCTTCTCTTTTGCAATCCAAATGGGGGCCGATGAAGGAGACTGCTATCAAGTTTTGTACCAAGCAGATCCTGCAAGGCCTAAAGTATCTCCATGAAAACAAGATAGTGCACAGAAGCCTAAAGGTACTGGCTTGTCTAAACCCATGACATTTAGCTCCCATTTAGTCATGAAAGTTATTTGTATAATGTGTACTGAGAAACTTGATTATAGAGGGGGCTGACATGGTGGGACCCCAAGTGCAAAATGTAGTCTTCCTGAAGATACTTTCTGAAGATCCCAAACTGTGTCATCTCCATTTGTTTAAATCTATCTTTACGCATTCAATTTTGTTCTTTTTCTGAAGGGTGATAATGTTCTGGTAAACACCTACAGTGGGGTGGTAAAAATCTCTGATTTTGGAATCTCCAAACACCTCGCAGAAGTGAACCCATGCACAGAGACCTTTACAGGTAAGCTTTTGCATAGCCTGGCAAAGCAGCCACCATTTTCTTTTCTGTGTAACTCGATCCTCAGAGGCAGGCAGGAAGGACAGGGACAAGAAACCTGGTGACACTTTTTTTTAAAATTGAATTCTTTATTGATACAATTTATATACATCTCACAGTCGCACATAACATTGGGGAATTTGTACCAATATATGACACAATTCTCATTTTTACCCACATCCCTACCCACACCACCTCCCCATCCCCATATACATGCTCTTTTATTTTCTTTCAGAATCATATTTATTCCTTCCCTCATTACATTCCCACACCAAATTTCTTTTGGAAATTACCCATTCTCCAAAAACTGTCATATTTTCTAGAGCTCATTTGCATGTACAGGTGCTCATATCAAAGATCCAGTATTTGCCTATCTGTGATCTATTTATTTCACTTATTAGGGTGTCCTCCAGGTGTATCCATTTGCACTTAAATGAATCAATCTTGTCATTCTTTATGGCAGAATAATACTCCATTTTATTTTTTTAAAATCCACATCTTTATCCACTCTCCAGTTGATGGGCATTTGGTGACATTCTTTTTTTTTTTTTTTGCTTTTTGGAGACAGGGTCTCACTTTGTACAGGCTGGCCCTGAGCTCACTATGGTGCCCAGGCAAGCCGCTGCGAACTCAGCAATCCTCCCGTCTCTGCCTCCCGAGTGCTGGGATTACAGGTGTGAGCCACCACGCCCAGCATTACATATGGTAACCGGGGATCGAACTCAGGTCCTTATAGCTTGCGAGGCAGGCGCCGGAACCACTGAGCCAACCCTCCAGCCCTTGGTGACATTCTTTTATACTAGGAATTGAACTATCCACACAAACTGTGGTCATGGGAGAGTTACTTAACAGGCACCTTCCCAACACAAAGTGACAGGTGATACTTCATGTGGTTAATGTATTGTCCTGACCTCAAATTGTTTTTGTACATACTATCAGAGTGATACACTTAGGTGACTACTTATGGCAGTAAGATTGCTCTACATTCTTTGCCTCTCAGAAGTTAAGTAGGTGAAGAGCTCTGCTGAGCTTACCTGAGGGGTTCTGACCTAGTCAGCAAAATGACAGTATCTTTAAAAGTTGGTAATACATTACTCAAACTCATGGGTAATTCTGAATAATAGTAACCCTCAGACAACTGATTAGGACATTTTTATTGGGGTCTTTCATAAAAATAGGCTGTTACCTTAGTGATTTCTGACACTCATGATTTGATATGATTGTCTCCTAGGAAGACTAATTTCTCTGGAGAAATGTGGCATTTTAAGTAGACTTGAAGAATTGCATTTTCCATGTGTCAGTGATGGAACAGTTTAAATGTTAAAAGAGCGTGGACTGAAAGGGTGACATAAAATTACCAAGCAGTTGTATGTTTATCAGACCAATAAGTAAAATACCTCTCAGAAGTTGCCTTGTGGCTTTTAGAATTCCTTTCTAAAAGCAAGGATAGCCAAAACATTGATCCTTGGAAAGAAATACTGATTTTGAATAAGCAAAGGGTTATTCTTGATAGAATAAAATAGCCTTCCTAATCCTACAGCTCTGAAATAAACTATAAAATGCAGATGACTGATTTCTATCCCTGTGGTAACTAAAGCTATGTAATGGACAGCTTGAACCTTATTTTTAGTTAAATAATGTCTTACCTTAAAAGGGCTTTTCTTCAGCAAGAGAGTTGTGTGTCAGCTGCTGGATGCCCACAGTGTAGCTGTGCTTCCATCAAAAGGGAATTTTGTACGTCAAAGGTGAATTTTTAGTTGTAACACAAGGGGATGTCTGTGCATCTCAGAATAGGAAAATAACACACTAGGACACTTTCAGAATTTCTCAAAGAGCACATTGAATTTCCATTTATTATTTCTGGTATAAATATGCATTTACATAAGTCATATTTACTTATGGACATATATGTAGGACTGGCCATTTTTCCTCTCTTAGCATTTTATTACCATAATTGAAAAGAACTTATATCCTCCTTCTCTTTGGAAGCCACTAATGAATGTAGAGAGGGGTTCTGATATGACAAGGTATTATTTAAAAAACATACAATCCCCTAACAATTTATCTTATAATTAACATCCCCAAGGAGGAGAAAAATCACAAAACACATTCCTAATTCATTACTGCATATCACATTTCCCAAGTAATTGGCTTGAGGAGGCATGAATTTTGCATTGCAAAATAATGCAGTGGTGTTTGGGGGATAATAAAGAAGGGGTTTCACTTTGGATAGGAAATTCCCTCACATATAATTACTCTTTGCAAAACAGCAATTCTGTAAAGAAATCTCAGGTGATTGGTGCAGAACCCTGGGTAGAGTGGATATGTTGGAGCTTTTCTCTGTAAATGCTTGGAGAGCATTTGAGCCTTGGCAGGAGAGCAAAAGGCTTTGGGCAACTTCCTGGCCTGGATCTGTCCCATCCTCTGTTCCTAGGGCTTTTCTGTAACAGCTTTTTTTTTTTTTTTCCCCATACCAGGGATCAAACTTGGGCCCTTGTGCATCCAAGGTTGGTGCGATACCACTTGAGCTAAATCCCCAGCCCTATAACACCTTTTTTTTTTTAAATTTATTTCTGCTGTGAAAGATTGAACCCAGGGCCTCACACATAATAAGCTAGTATTCTACCACTGAATTACTTCCCTATCCCTCTTGTTCTTGTGGTGGTTGTAAGAGCTTTATTGAGGTACATGTACATATCCTGAAAGCATCATTTTTTGTTGTTGTTGTTTGTTTGTTTTTTTTTGAGACAGGGTCTTGCTCTGTAGTTCAGGCTGGCCCTGAGCTCACTATGTAGCCCAGGCAAGCCTCGAACTCAGCAATCCTCCTGCCTCTGCCTCCCAAGTGCTAGGATTACAAGTGTGAGCCACCATGCCCAGCCATGAAAGCATCCTTTTGAAATTCACAATTCAGTGGTTTCTGGTAAATTTGTTACATCATGCAGCCATTGCCACAATCCAGTTTTTGAACATTTCTCTCACCCCAAAAAATGCCCCACAAGACTGAGGCTGAGAAGAAGTGCTGCCCCCTCCCATACTAGGCCTCTTTGCAGTCAGTCCCAATTCCAATCCCAGCCTGAGACAGCAGTCTATTTTCTGTGTGTGTAGATTTGCATGTTTTGGGTATTTCACACATGTGAAGTAATAAAACAGGTATTTTTTGCATCCAGCCACTTTCCCTTAGTGAAATATTTTCAAGGTTCATCCATGTAATGGCATGTATCGGGCCTGCCACCTTCTTTAGCTGAATACTATACCATGGTATGGATGGACCACATTTGCTAGTTAGTGATTATTTTGGTGATTTCTACTCTGTAACTGTCGTGAATAATGCTACTATGATCATTCACAGATAAGCCTTCGTGTGACGTATTATGGCTAAAAACATCCTTGGTTCAAAGATGAATAGGTTCAAATCCTGGCTCAACCACTTTATAGCTGTGTAACTTTGGACATGTTACCCTGTGTTCCTCATAAGTAAAACAAAAATACTCATAATATCTATCTTACAGGACTTTAAAAGATTAAATGGATTAATATTGATAAAGTGTCTGGCTCACAGCAAATGAAATTGAAGTACAAATATTTGTTAATTAAATGTTAATTTTCATTTAGAAGTCACAGGCTATTAGTGCTGTAGTAAGTCATTGAAAGAATTGGTTTTTCATGTGTAACTAATATCAACTCTGTAGGAATCAAAGGGCCTCATCATAAAAGCTATCATATTTTTATCAACCACTATTCCTTTACATCCTGCCCAGAGCCTTTCTCATGATTTTTTCATCCACCTTAGTTGACAAAGAGCTTTGAAATGGCACTTGAAGGTGCAAACAGGGTGAAATAGATAATGAAGAGTGTGAGCTTACAATACTGATCAATACCCTGGTCTTCAAACATTCTCAACTCACTGTCAGGAGGCTGTGGCATTATCCCCATACATAAGTCTCCTGTCTGCTGGTCTGACTTCTGTTCCCTGGGGATCCAGTTTTCTCTGTAACTTACCTACAGGGAATATGTATATATCAAGTTCTGAGTAGTTTGAAGGTTTTGGGTTGGGAAGAAGTGTTGACCCTGACAAGTTCCATCCTTTTGTTCTGGCCTCTCCCACTGCCATGAGAGGGTACATGTCACTTGTCTTCTCTTTACTTTACATTAACATTAAAGTTTGGATCTAACAGTATCTCAGGAGGCCTATAACAGATGTTAATATGTATGGGCTGTCAAAGATTACTATCCTGAGTCAGCATTGAGCAGCTTGAGCCACCATGGGCCCATGCCCTTCTGGAGACAGCCTGTTCCAAATCTTAACTGGACAGAGGGTAGACCACCAGCACAGTTATCTTGAAAGAGGCTGCCTTCAGCATTCACCCCCCACACCAAACCTGTCCTCTTTTAACTCTCTGAATCCCTTGATCTAGATGAGAAGTCCCTGGATGAGGACTTAAGACTTTTGAATGCAGGGATCTGAGAGTCCCTTAGAAAAGAGGTATCTGGTGGCCCCCATGTTATCTCTTTCCCTGAAATCTGAACTGTATCTTTGAGCCTCAAAGTTTCACTTTATGCTGTCTGTTTTCTTTATTGATAATTTGGAAATACTGCTTGGACAGTGGTCAAGGGTCTACCAATGGATTTTATGTTCTAAAGGAGTTGGGGCTGGACCCCTTATTCTGAATTCTACCACTTTCCTAGTGTAGGTATCTGAAAACCACGGCTGCTAAGCCAAGGACAAGGGAAAGGGGAACCCTTTGGAGCAAGTGTAATTAGAGATAAGGCTACTAAGAGATCCAGAGGTAAGGCAGGCCAATTTCTCAGGATTTGTGCAGCATTCAGGTGACCACGATGCTATCTTGGCTGGCTTTTCTCCACAGAATCTAGCCTTTGACATAGCTGATATGCATCCCAACATGCATACTGCCTGGGAATGTTCCCTCAGTTATTCAAAGTACTTATGTTGTTCCACCTGTTGGACCATTACTCTGTGAATACAGTAGTGAATCAAATAGAGCATTCAGGTCTCCACCACTGATTGCTCTGCATCTTTCAGCTGCACGGGTAAAAAACACTACAATATAGCTTTAAAAACCCTTGCATCAGCTGCTCTTATTTAAGAAGGTTTGCTTCAGCAGTGTTTGTCTTGGGACCTCCGTTTTATCTTCATGTGTAAAATAAGATTAACAATAGATAGGGTCTGGTGTTAGATTTCACTAGAAGGACAGATTGTATATTAAAAATTTTATATATGTAAATTTTATAGAGATGGTCTATAAGGTAGTCTTACAATAGCTGCCTCCTGAGTCAGGTGTGGGCAGTGCAAAAGGACTGTTGGTTTGTTGGTGAGCCAGAGGATTCATTCAAAAGTCAAAGGCCTGGAGCTCACTGCAGAGTTCTGTGGTAAGGGAGTGTCTGTGTAAGGGAGTGCCTAGAAGCTGGGTATATACTGGAAGGCTGAGGCATCTGTGCCGAAATCCTGGAGATGGATATCCAAAGTGATAACAAAGTCTGGAGCTCCTCTTGAGAAGCACATGCAAGACTTCTCCTCCTTTCCCTTTTTATTCTATCCAGACTACAAGCCTATTAGTTGATCCCACACACTGAGTTGGTGTTCCCTCTTCAGTAAGTCCATTATCTAAACACTCTCAGAACTGTGCTAAACCAGTCAGCTGGGAATTTCTTATTTAAGTTGACAGCATAGTTATCACGGGTCTCTTCTGCCCAGCCTTACAGAGTTATTAGAGACAGAAGGACAGTACTACAGCGAGATATTTTGTAAGCCATTAAACGGCAACCAGAGTCAGATGTGGGGCCAGCTTTCAGGATGGTCTCCAGTGACCCCCACCTCCTGATATTTCACCCTTGTTTAATTACCATTTATATGTGGACTGGACTTAATGACTGATGTATAATGAATGAAATAATGAAAGTGATGGTATATGGGCTGTATCCTGGGTTCCCCCTCCAGCTTTCCAGAGTCTTTACTGCTGCCTACTTGCAGAGCCTCAGAGGGAGGTATAGGCAAAAATGAAATGGGGTTTCTCAGAGCAGAGCTGAGACTTCAAAAATAATGTCAAATCTTTCCATAATTAATGAATTAAAGGTTCATTAGAAGGCTCATTCCCTGCCAACACCTCCTTATGTTATTCACAGCATGTAGGACATACTGTATTACCAAAAGTTCCCTTCCTGGGGCTCTGGGGTTTCCTCTCAGTCCATCAAGTGTGATGCACCTCCATCTTGCCCAACTGTGCAATTAACTGAACACATCCCCAGCAAGTTTTCAGCTCCAGAGACCAAAGCCATTATCTGTGCTCCACTGATCTGTTGGGCTCATTAGTACAGCTTGATTTATATTTAAGTTTAAATCAATTGAAATTGAATAAAATTAAAATTTTAAGTTTATCTCTTCTGTCTTCCTAGTCACATTTCGGCAGCCCAAAACACATATGTGGTTAATAGTCAACATTAGACTGCACAGAGTAGAACTTTTCCATCATTGTGGAACATTATCATGGTTACAGCTGTCCTACTGCCTTTAAAATGTTCATACGCCGAGTGTCGTGCCTCATGCCTGTAATCCCAGCACTCGGGAGGCAGAGGCAGGAGAATTGCTGTGAGTTCGAGGTTTGCCTGGGCTACATAGTGAGCTCAGGACCAGCCTGAACTACAAAAGCAAGACTCTATCTCAAGAAAAAAAAAAAAACAAAATGTTCATAGGAAGGAAAAATGCTAGTAAGAGAAGGATTACTGATATCTTCTCTAATTTTCTTTCTTTTTTTTTTTTTTTTTTAACTGATGAGTCCTTTGTTTCATTGGTTAAAACTCAGAAAATCTGATGTGGTCATGTGACCTAGAGAGAGCCCCTTTCCTTTTGCTAGACACCAGGGTTGTACTCACACCTTAAAGTCATTTCTGGTTTGCTGTCTCATTCTAAACCTCTTAGCCAAACCATAACATCTGCTGATATCACATCCAAATTTCCCTACTCCTCCTGCTCAGTTTCATAATATACTAATGATTTTGTTCCTGCCCTGTGTCTCCCATCACTAATCCCTTTGCTTGCCTGCTATCATATCTGATCACCATCCCCCTCGGGGCAACCTCTGGTGGGTCATGTCCTTCAGAATAAAGTCCAAAACCAGAGCGTTCAGAACACACAGCTCACCATGTGGGATGTGTCCTTGCCTCTTTAATTTTTCCTATGCCCTTCCCTGGATCAGACATCACTTGTTGCTCCTTAGACTCAATATGTCACACCTGTGTCCTATGCTCAAGCTCTTTCTTTCACCTGGACATCCGTCTAACCTTTGGACTACCCCTTTGACCTTTGTAATAGGAACCTACTTCACCGTCAGTGCCAGCAGCTGCCCCTTGGAATTACATTAATGTTTACGGCAAGGTCACACTTTACTTAGGGTGCTTCCCACATATGACTAACACTGGTAAGGTCCTAGGACCAATATGGGCCTTTTCCAGTGAACACATTGTTGCCAGGACTTGCTGGTGGCCTGGATGAACTCTTTCAGCAGTACCATCTAAAAATACTTCCTACCCAATTTTTCCTCCCACCCCTCTTTCTGAGGGATTAAACCTGCATCACAATCTGAGACCCCTACTCGTCCTGCCCCTTTTCCTTGTGTCCTTCATAGATCTCCTTTGTAACTCTTTTGTATGTCCAATCTTGTCTTGGCATTTGCTCCTCAGAAACCAACATTGACAGAGCCACAGATTTTTCCTGATTCAGACCAGTCAAAATTGAGCTACTTTTAAAGTCCATATTCATACAGCTTCTGCATATGCCTCTATTATAGCAGCTATCATATTTTAACTTCAGTGCTCCCACCACTATCTCCATTATGTTTATCTCCATTAGGCAGCTTCTTGTGATCTGGCTGTTTCTCAAATTCCACTTACTCTTTATTTGATAATGTGCTATAAAGTACTTATTGAATCAGGCCCACTTATCCTTTGAAGGGCTAAGTCATTTTATTTCAGTGTGACTAGTTTTAAAAGAAGGCATGTTGTATGTCTCTGGTCAAAAAAATGGTGCAACCACATTATCTGAGCTTGGGAAGAGGCTTCATCTACCATTAATGAGGCAATTAAAGCCACATACTTGTTTACTAATGGTGACTTGGTTTTTAGCCCTATGATGTCATCCATCTTTGTTCATTTGTTTTCCATACAGGCATTCAACGATACTTGGCACCTGAGACTATTAATGAAGGACCTCGAGCGTATGGTGCCCCAGCTGACATATGGTTCCTGGGCTGCACCGTCATAGAGATGGCCACCAGCAGGCCTCCATTCCAAAAGCTCAGTGAATCTCAGGCAGCATTGTACAGAGTAAGACATGTTTGTCATTTGGGTGGTTTAGGTGTTGGACAGATGGAATTAAAAATAGAATCTCTTCTCAATCCAGAAAACCTATGCACAAAGGTAGGAAAGTAGTTTGATTATGTATAAGTGTCAAACCATAATGAAAGTATTTCAGACAGTCCACTAATTGCAAAGATGGAAAGAAGTCTTTTTTTTTTTTTAAGTACCAGGGAATCAACCCATCAAACTTCATGGATTATAGGTAAATGGCTCTACTACAGAGCCACCCACCCCCTGCCCAGTTCTTTCTTCTTTTAAAATTTGTGACAGGGTCTTGCTGATCTGTCTAGGCTGACCTTGGACTTATAAACTTCCTGCCTCAACCTCCCACTGTACCATTAAGTTTCAGCTAAAGTCCCATGCTTTTATATAGCTAAGCAGATATTACCCATTATAAACCACATCCTCAAGTAGTCCTCAGGAAAGAGTATTGGACAGCACCATTTGTCACATATGTCTTAGGTTCACCTGGTAGTTGAGGTGACCATTTGTTAGGTTACTAGTTTTATGCAAAAGAAAAACATGAACTTATCTTTAAGGCAGGAATTAGTTTTGAAGCAAGGAACCACTGAAATTAAGCACTTTTCCTCTATGGAAACTGAGGGATAGAAGCACTATTTTCCTCCATAATTACAATTCAAAGTACTTCCCTGACCTTGAGAATATTTTTGGCAAGAGACTTGTTTAGCTTCTGAAAAGATTTACATTTACCCCAAAGAGAGAGGGAGAATATACAATTTGAAGTTTTCTTAATGCTTTAGCAAAAAGAGGTACACTCTTTCCTTATACTCAATAGGGAAAATAAGGCCTTGAATTTTTCATTTTCATTTGCCTTTACCCAGAGTAAGGCTCTAAGATCATGGTGCAGTCTAGTTCTTTGGAGGACAGGTTTCTGACTGGCTCTAGGAGAAGTGGAATACTAGGTATCCGATGATGTGTTCTTTATTATTCTAGTAGCCCTCTTAGAGATATTGGAAAGCACTCTACATGTTGATGCTAATACAAAGTGACAGATATGGATGGTAGTTTTACCACTGGGCCATTAGGGTCTCAGAAAGTGATGTGCTTGCTGGTAACTCCACAGGAAGCTGATGCCAGAACAGTCCTGTGTGCTCAAGGTTAGGTCTGCCTCTTCTTCCTACAAGTATACCTAAAAACATTCAAGGGTCTCTAGCCCTAAGCATCCATTACCAGCTCCTGACGTTCCATGGAACATTTTTAATCACTATAAGAGGTCGCCAAAGGCCAAGTGGCCATTCCTTAGGGATAATGAACCATGGTGCACTGACACAGCCTGGTAGTACATAGTTCCAGAGGCTTCTTCCTGCTTCCTCTGTCAAATGTGGCTACCTCCCTTATGGTTTGCATCTTTGATGAGATCTCAGGCCTGACCTTTTGGGCGTTAAGAACTCAGGATGTGAGGAAAGCACATTCAGTGGATTCTGATCGCTCTGTACTCTGGGTACCTTGGCTGCTTTACTTGCCTGGATGCGTCCCTATAGAAGGTTTTCAGAGCTTCCTGACCTCAAGACAACAATTCTGACCCCTGCCATCCCAACAAAACCATGAACACAAGGGCTGGAAGAAAACAGCAGCCTTACTTAGTACATCAGTAACTATCTACAACAGACCCAATTGGAGGCATTGAAGATGTTACCCATGGCTTTCATTACAGTGGTACCTTCGTTCATAAATGCTTTAGTTTGCAAACAGTTTGGTTCAAAAGCAGAAGCATTTGACAAAACCTTGTGTTTGCTTATGAACTCTGCAATGGGTGACCAATGTGACCATGGCCATCTTCCTTGCACAAATACAAATGAGGCTGTAAATTTAGGAATTGAGATAGCATTGTAAACAGCAGGTGATGTTGAAAAAACACAGGGCCCAATGTGATCGATTGCTTCTTGATCCCTTGACTTGAACTGTGAAGACTCACAAGGAGAATGCCATGTGAAGGCAAGGGACTGAGGTGATGCATTTACAAACCAAGGAATAGCAGAGATGGCCTAGAAGCCCCAGAAGCACAGAAGAGACAAGGAAGGATTCATTATAGGTTTTAGAAGGAAACCTGGCCCTGAAAATGCTTCCTTGACATTCCAGCCTCTAGAACTAAAAGACAGTACATTTTTGTTTAACAGACAGATATGTCTGTGGTAGTTTGTTATAACAGCTCTTGCTCACACAGTACTTTTGATTTATAGCAAAGTACCCTTAAAAGTGATGTACTTGCAAGTTCCTAGGGTGCTACTCACTTGTGTGCTTTTCTTTCCGAGGGCCAGAGGGAAAGCTATTCCTTCCCACTTTAGGTTCTTGTCCTGAATTTTTGTCTATACCCTAGAAGTACTAGGAACTGCTGACATTTGCTTGCACTACTAAGGTGAGGGATGCCACTTGTAACATGCCCTGCATTTCAAATTTTAGTGGTTGGGTTCCCTCCAGGATTTAGTGTTCTCAAAAGCCCTACCTCCTGAGCTATCCTTCCTTTCACTGAGTATCCTGGGAATGGAACATGTCCACCTGTAGGCTCTGTAACCCCTAGATCTTTCACTGTGGGGCAAAGGAAGCTGAGCCAGGCTGTAATACTACTGAGGAGGTGCCCAGGACTGTCTATCTGGAAGACAGAATGGCTTCCAGTATTGTTGGAGTGGGTTTGGGAAAGATACGAGGCCATGAACTTTAAGGCAACAGCTCCTGAGATTGAATAACTTACCTCCAGTGAACAATTATGCAGGAAGGAGTTTTGCAAGATGTGTCACAGAAGCATTCCCAGGTCGTGGTGAGATGTAACAGCTGGGAACTAATGCTGCTTTAATGGCTTATAGGAACAGAGAGCCTTTGGGCACAACAGTGATTGGCTGACCAGAAATAGAAGCTGAAGTAATCATTCTAGCAAGAGTCCTAACAGGAAAGGCATAGCACCCCTCCCATGACTCAATGTGGCCACTGGGGAGGAGGCTGTGTAATGATTATGGATGTCAAGATATGAGATACTTGTTGGTGAGGTAGCAGCCTCAGGTGCTTATGGCGTAAAGCTAGAGCTTGGAGATTGGTGGCTGTGGATGCATAAAATTGGAAAAGTATATGGGGTATTTCTTGGGAACAGGTAGCAGATACCTTTGTATATCCTCAGATTGAGCCTCTGCTATCCCAAACCATGCCCCAAGTCTCTCTTGGTTTTCTTTTACTATGTAACAAACCAGCCCTGTACATAGAGGCTTAAAATAATCACTTGTTCCTCACTGTGATCTATTGGCTCTTCTGCTGAAGAGGGTTCACTCATGTGGGTGTATCTAGGTAGTGGCTGAACTAGGGCATAATTGTCTAGGAGGGCCTTTCTTGCATGGCAGAGGTTGCAGTGGGAAGGCTTTCTACATAGTCACTCATCCTGGGCTCTGTTCCTGTATGGTGTAGTGGTTTCAGGACTTAAAGAGGACTAGAGCAGGGACTATGAGGTCATTTAGAGCCTATCCTCTGAAACCTTCACAATATTGTTTCTATCACCATCTCTTAGAAGAAAGTCCCAAGAGGCCAGCCAGGACTCCAGGGATGAGGAAATAAGAGTCCATTTGTGAATAGGAGGGGCAGGAACAAGATTGCAGTGGGCACAGGCATGGCAGTCAGCAAAGCCTTCATTGACACATCTGTTATCTCTCCCTTCAATGCAGTCAGGGTTATGGAAGAAACTTCCTGGTATTCCACCACATCTTTCATCGGAAGCTCAATTCTTCATCTTATCCTGTTTGGAGCTTGATCTGAACAAGCGGGCCACTGCTGCTGGCCTACTTGCAAATGACTTCTTACAGACAAACAAGAACATGAGGGAGAGAATTGCTTTCAGACCTTCAGGTGAGGCCTACCTGGACCACTGGGTGTGGGGCTGGGCCCCAGGCTTCTCTCTTGCTTAGAAAGAGTGGCTGCTCTCCAGAGCATAGAGCTCCCCACATGCCCATTTCTGTGTTAGAACAGCAGGGGCACCATTGGTGTGGTTATTAAAACACAACCAATACATACCTTCCCATCTCCTGATGAAGGCATTGATACCTCTCTAAGGACTATGATGAAGTTTATTCTTTTAGGAATATGAAAAGGAGAGAGGTTAGAGGTACCTTGGTTGGGTATGTCTTCTCTAAGTGTAGAGCCTGGTACCTCATTCTCAGAACCTGGCCTTATCATTCTGTGCTGATTCTGACCTCAATTAAAGGGTGTTAGGGAGTTTTGCTTGTGGTGCCCATCCTGCTAGCCACCAAAGCCCGGTAATTTCTAACTGGCAATAACATATGAGTGGCCTCTGAAAATCTATCTGTCCATTTCTTCCTGGTGTGGATGGAGTCAGAAGCCATGTAGTTCTATAGCTTGCCCCACATGTGTGACCCTAGACTACCTGGTTTAGTGTTTCCCAAAGACTCATTACAGACCTACAGTTTCACTAGGATTGGGGGAGAGGGCTGTTTGTACCACCCTGAGAACACAGGCTTAGGAAGTCCCTGGGTGGGCATGTGGGCCTGAGGGGCTGCCAGCATCTCAGCCCCCACTTCTTTCCCTCTGAACCTCCACAATCCCTATCTGGTTGTCCCCTGACAGAGGATGTCCAGTGTGCCGCCGGTACCCTCGCACTACCCCTTTGGAGGGAGCCTTTGGGCAGCAGTAATAGCAGTGAGTCTGGCGACAACTCCCCAAACCTCAGTGCCCAGCCAGATACATTCTCTGAGAATGCCCACACACCCGAGCACCAGCCCAGCCACCGTCTAAGGTACTGCCTGTGTCCCTTGCCCCTTTCCTGTGGTCTTGTGAGGGGTGCTGGTATTCTCAAGTGATAGAATACCTGCTGGGTCACAGCCAGCAGGCTGGGAAGGACTTGAGCTTGCTTTCTGCAGGACAGCAAAATTTCCAGGGGATGAGCAAAGGATACATCATTCCCTGACCTTCTTAACTGTGCTTTCCCACTCATGTCCCTATTTCTTTCCTCCACCCCTATCCATTTTTTTCTTTTTCCCAATCCAGGTTCTGTGGGGGAGCAAAGGGAAAGAGGGGAGGGAGGGATACCGCATCTCTTCAGCCTCCCTCCTTTCTGCAGTGGGGACTGCTGCATGGCCTTCTGGGACCCTCCCTTTCCCAGTGTTGTGCATTTTCTGTAGACTGTGCTCCTGGACTTGCACACACAGGGATTGTCACATGTGCTTATCTGCAGTGTCCCTAATGAGAGTTCAGCCTTGGAAGACCAGGACGCAGTCTCTTTCATAGAGGACAGGAACCTGTGCCTCTTGCCATATGAACACAGTGAACGTTGCACCATCCTGGACAGAATCTTTCAGGAGGAGACGACCCTGATAGTTTCCTACTTACAGGAGTATATGGACCAGGTACAGGCCTGCCAGAGCACCTCTGCTCATCCTGTCCCCTCTGCCTATCAAGTCACCAGATCCAAAGAGGGCCCAAGGTTCCTCCGTTTTGGAATATTTGCACAATTAGTAATCACTTAAAGTATTTCCTAACATTCTTCCCCAACGAAACAAAAGATACAAGGGAGGAAAAACACCCTGCTGAAAGGTGAATTTGTGGAACACTGCAGTGCTTCCAGCTATTTTTTAGGCATTGTTGCCCTCTGGTGGAAGGCAAGCCAGATAACAGCAGAAAGGGCTCGCAGTGTCTGGCTCTCTCAACTTAGGTTGGTTTGGAGTCCAGCTGTAGGACACACTAGAGCTGCTCTCAGAAGCTAGGAGAACAGCCATGTCAGGGAGAATAGTTATGGATGAAAATTTGATTTAAATAGGCCACAGTAGAGGCAAACTGATCTACTTTTCCTTATTCTGGATGGGGAAGGTCTTTTTAGGAAGATGCCATTGCCCCACTGAGACCCTTTTATCCCCCAGGAGATTCCACAATTCCATGAGCAAATGGACAATCTAGTTTTCCACTGTACATTTTGAATTTTCTATCCTCTCTCCCCAAACTCAATGATGATTCGTGTCTTTCTGTGTATGGTCAGAATTCAGAAGAGATGTCTCTCTCAGTCTCTCAAATCAAGCAAGTAATTGGGATCCTGAGGAACTTCATCCACTTCCCGGACTATAGCATGATGGCATCCATGATATTAAAGCTAAAGATTGATCTAAACTTTGACAGTTCATCTATCAATCAGATTAAGGTGGTACTGTTTGGAATCCAGGATGCTGTAAGTGTTCCACTGAACCCTAAAGCACATGCTAAACTCTGGAATTCAGTCACTATCTTCTCCTCTATTTATATCCAAGTCCTGAATTTCAGCAGCTCTTTCAAAACATTGAGCATATAGGTAAAGGAAATGTCACCTGGTGAGCAGGTCACAAAGAGCATACATACAGGGTTTGGAAACACACAGCATCTGCCAGCAGAGTTGGGACACAGTCAGAGCTTAATGTGTCTGCCCAAACAGATGTGAGTTTCTCCAGGCTCAAGACCATTCTGGTACATTTTTGTGTCCCAAGCCCCCAAAGTCTGTCATTTGATAGGTGCACGATAAATGCCCAGCTCCTAGGTCCTAGCATGACTTAAGTTCAGCCTAGGGCAGCAGTGGCCAGCATATGGCATGCCTGCTAGAGCAGGCTGTTTGTATCACTAAAAGCCCTGTTACTGTTTTTCTATTACTGTATAAATTATTTTTTCAAAGAAAAACCTCAATATTCAAGTTGAATTGCAATATTGGCACATTGTGCTAAAGTGGGTTTTGGGCTGCAGTTTGAGCACTCGTCTCTACGGAGTTTACCATCATTAGCCTAGAAGACAGTTTAGAAGATATATATCAGGCAGCATGCCTAACAATCTCAAACACAGTAGAAGCAAATTAGTAGAAACTTGTTTTTCTTAAAAGTACAAAAGAACGGAAATTTTGACTTTTGTGATTTTAGATAAATAACATTTCGAGGAACCTCTTAATTACGCCTAACTGGATGTTCACAGTGAACAACCTCATCCGCAGAGCAGTGGAGGCTGCAGTCACTATCCTCACCCCAGGTAAGTGCCTTTTGTGGTCAGTGTCAACTTTAGGCTGTGTGAAAGACTGGAAATATTCTCTGGATTCAATAGTTGCTTTTTCCATCCTGGCCTTATACTTCCCTCTAATTAGTGCTGTTACAGATACTTTCATGGGGCAAGGACATTCCAATGGTGTTGTATTTACCTGTTTCCATGATACAGTGAAGGTGACTGTACCCACACTAAACTTACGGTTTTAAAAGGGAGTGTTGAGCCCAAGGGCAGCGTCCCTCCAGGACCTATTTCATATTCCTGCTCATAAATCTTTACTGAATGACTCTGTTTCTTTTCTTAGAATCAACCTGTGGTACCCATGAAATTTAGTTTGTTTTCTAGTGTGGAAGATTGAATCTGGGGCTTCATACATGCTAAGCAGATGCTCTATGTCTGTCTGAGCTATGCTCCAGCCCCAGTCTTGGGCTTCTGTACTTTCTTTTTGAAATATTAAAGCAGCTTTCAATACCAAAGTTGGCTCTCTCCTGCAGTGGTACTTTCTATGAATGGAGGCTTTAGAATGATTGTGCTGATAATGTTGCTTTTCTTTACTTTAGGCAGCTGTTGGTTATCTGTTTGCTTTCCTGAATGTTCTTCAGCCCAGGCTCAGCTGGCAGGAAGCACAGTGAACCTCAGCACTCTCTACTGCTCTCCTACTTGAGCAGGCACTGGCCTGGCTGTACCTTTGTTGGGCCTCCTTACCTGATTTCCTTTCTCAGTTCCTTCTTGCATAAACTGGGGATGATCATCTTTGCCTTACAGAGGACCAAATGAAATCATTTCCTGTTCTTTAAACGTCAGCACACCTGAGTGTTGCAGTAGTATGGCCCACTGGTGAACAGCCTAGTTTGTGGCAGGGAAAGTAAATACTAAACCCAGGTCTTGTTGAAATAGTATTTTGATAACCACAGCCTATAATTTTGCAGAACTCCAGCCCCACTTTGGGCCTGCTTCTGAGATGAAAGAAGTAGGTAATGGCATGAATAAAATCAAAGAGGACCATTTGGCTGGATATGAAGTATGTGTGGCATCTCAAAGAAGCAGGTGCAGCTCAGTGGTTATGCAAGAGGCCCTGCCCCATGAGCAGCACCTGAGCCTCAGGCGGAACATGGTCAAGATGAGGACTAACAGGTGAGGACCTTCCATTTCAGGCCATCTGCCTGAAGTAGGGGTGGGACAATGATCTGAACCAGTAAGACATTTGTTGAGGATCTCACCTAGCTCTCATAAAAAGCACCTTCACTACTGATAGAGGACAAGGATGTATTCACAGCTTTGTACCATTAGTAATCAGACAGGCATAGTGCCTTGCCATAGGCCATACAAAGCTGCAATATCAGACTTACTTTGTGTCTTTACCAAGAGGGTGTACCTTGCATAGCATGATGTGCCCCAGTGAGCTCAACAGTACATCTGTAGTCTGTCCCTGAAGTATCAGAGTTTGGAGCTCATTTTGCATTTGGGCAAAGGATGTGTATCCCATACCCCTCACTCCAAAGAAATCTGCCTTTATATCTTTCTGGTGATCTGTCATATTCTCCTAGAAGGCATCAGTGGACTGCTTTCCCAACCAGGGGACTCTGACACTGCCATAATGTTCCCTTCTGGCCTGTAGTAAGTGTAGGTGTTCAAAATTATTTGTTGAATGAATAATGTGATTCTTCCTGATTCTCCAGAGGAAAGGGGAATCACTTTTTTTTTTTTTTTGTGGCAGGGTCTCACTTTGTAGTTCAGGCTGGCCCTGAGCTCACTATGTAGCCCAGGCAAGCCTCAAACTCAGCAATCCTCCTGTCTCTGCCTCCTGAGTGCTGGGATTATAGGCATGAGCCACCACACCCAGCACTGTGGTATGTGGTATCATTGCTGGTGGGCGTGACTCACCGCGCCCAGCACTGTATATGGTTACCAGGATTGAACTCAGGACCTTGCGCTTGTGAGGCAGGTGCCGGAACCACTGAGCTACATCTCTGGTCCGAAAGGGGAATCACTTTTACCAATGAGCTTTTTAGAAAAGAGACTCCACAGCTATAGCAAACTAGTAGGTGCTTGTTCCAAATGATGCATTGTTGCCATATGATCACTGGTAATGCTGTTTCTTACATTAAATAAGAAAAGATGCCAGGTATACATACTTTGGATGAAAAGTCATACACACCCACTGGAGTCTCTGAAGTTAATTTCAGGCAGATTCTGTCATTTCTTTTTTATAAGAAAAGACCTAGATTTTTTTTTTTTTTTTGAGACAGGGTCTCTCTCTGTAGTTCAGGCTAGCTCTGAGCTCACTATGTAGCCCAGGCAAGCCTCGAACTCAGCAATCCTCCTGTCTCTCCTCCTGAGTGCTGGGATTACAGGCGTGAGCCACCATGCCCAGCATTGTATGTGGTTACTGGGGATCGAACTCAGAACCTTGCACTTGCGAGGCAGGCGCCGGAACCACTGAGCTAACCCTCCGGCCCCCTAGAATTTTAATTAAATGGTGGTAGTGGCAAAATTTGAAAGCTGGTAGTGAGACAGCATTTTTTTTTCCAAAACCTTTTCTCAATTTAAGATTTTTAATCACCTAATTCATGTTAACATACAGATTCAAAAGTTCTTCCTCTCCACTATTACTAGTCCATTCAGGCTCCTATAACAAAATCCTATAAAGTAGGTGGCTCCCATAGTTCTGGAGATATAAAGTCCAAAATCAAGGTGCTGGAAAACTATCTGGTGAGGGCCCACTTCCTGGTTCACAGAGGGCCAACTATCGTCGTATCCTTGCATTATTGAAGGGAAAAGGGAGTCTTTGGGATCTTTTCCATAAGGGTACAAATTTTACCTCCCAAAGGGTCTACCCTTATAAATAGTACCTTGAGGGTTAGGATTTCAACAGAAGAATTTCAGGAGGACACAAACATTCCATATCAAAGACATACCCACAATTGTTGCAAGGAGAGGAAAATACAAGGAAGGTTCCCCTATATAAGTTGAAACCTGACTCAGAGCTCTGAAGAAATAAGTTATCTACTTTGTGGGCTATTAGGATTGCCCCCGTCCCCTCAAATTTCTGTTTAACAAATATTTGATGGTACTGGGGTCTCTGAATGGCATTTTTTTTCTTCCTTCTTTTTAAACCAGGCTTTTAGACAACCCAGTTAAAAGAGAGAAAGAGTACAAGAAATTTCTCCGACTAACTCTAGAACAGAAAACTCAACTAAATAACCTTCCGTTAGAATACAAAAGTAGCGGTAAGTCATTTTCCATTTGCCCTCCCCTTAGGTGTGTTCCCATGTGAGAGAAAATATTTAAAAGCTGGCTAATATTCTAGTCAGCCTTGGAGAAAGAGCCGAGATTACCTTCTGTTAATCAGAACTAAACAAAATTAAAAGGAACTGTTGGTCTATTCAACAACATGAATGAATTGCAAATGCAGTATGCTAAGAAGAAAACCAATTCAAAAAATTTACTGCCATTCTATTCACATGGTACTCTGGAAAAGGCAAAAATATAGGAACAGAAAATAAATGAATAGGAAAGGGGACAAATTATACAAGAACACATGTAAACCTCTTGGGATATGGAAATGTACCTTGATTGTAGGAGTAGTGACTTGAGTGTTCAAGGTACACCTCAAAATGGTGGTTTACTGTGTAACCTATACTTTAGCAAACCTTCCATTTTGTGACACTTAGATGAGCTACAGTTGCCGCTTGAAATGGAGCTCTGACACAAAACCTCGCTTTTCATTTGATTTCCAGTACAATTAGGGAGATACAATACATTCTAAGATAAACCACTTTAAAGACAGAAGAATAAGCATTTAAACAGGTACCATGTCAAATATTACATTTATTAAAGGGATGGTAAAGATTATTATGCTCTGTAAAACCCAAGAATTCTGAATCGTATAATATATATAGGACAGCTGAATAATACAGGTTTAATTCTTCTTTGCATGTCACATTTACGTTGTGGATTTTTTTATATCCATTTTACTTTACAGGCACTGCAGAGATCTTGGGACCCACTCATTTGCAGGGAACAGATGAAGAGCTTATAGCCTGGCTGGAACTCCAAGAAGTGGATACAGATACAATTGAAAAGGTACATTTAGAACCAGAAATGACTATGACATTATCACAAAGCTCTCTCTTATGCACTTCATCTTTGTTTCAGATTGTTGGAGAGGGTTATACTCTTTCTTATCTTCTTAATAATATCACTATGGAAGACCTAAAGTCCCTTCAACTACGGTAAGATGTTCAATACAGTCTACATAATAGAACTTTTTTTGTGTAAATATACTTTAAAGCAGAAAAAGTGCTGGTAACTCACCCCTTTCATATCTGGAATTTTGCTAGGTTCAAGTTGGTAAAAGGTTGGGATGCTAGCACACTGGTCAGCGTTCTTTGACAATGTGCCCTCTAATTCCCAAGTCCTTTTATGTAGCCTTACACAGATCTAGCAGCACTTCTGTACACATTTTTAATGGCACGTCCTACCAGTTGAGTCATAAGTATCACCATACATGAATGTTTTTGTGAAATGGTTAAAATTGGGGACGATATTTCTAAGAACAGATGGCAGATGTTAACTTTAGAGTTTATGTTTTGGATGTTGCCATAAAGAGAAAATATTTGGGATTTTTAGTTTGAAATTTGCTTTTCTTTTTGTTTCACAGTGGCAGTGTCCGCTGTAGGCTCTGGCAAGCAATCTCCGAGTACAGGAGTCAGGCTCAGGAGTCCTCAGACACTACAGTTACATCCAAGGACAACGTGAACAAATAATGCTTAACACTTCATTTTGTGCACATGGAAATTGAGTTTACAAAAGACTTGTTCAGTTATTTTAAGAACTTGAAGTTTTAAAGTGTCTTTACTGAAAGTTTTTGTCTTTTAGAAAGTTTTTAGTCTTTTATAAACATTTTAAATTTAGATATTTCAGCATATTAGAAGTTCTTAGAAATAGTTCTTAGAAATGAAATTTACTTCCATGAAAAGTCACATGAAAAAAGTCACCATACCCTGTAGCACTTAAATGTGAAAGAAAACCGATATGAGAATGTGCCTTACATTTACTGTCTAAGAGGAATGTAACAACTTAATGTTGAATGTTTGTAAGTGGGGAAAAATGGTATTTGGCCTTTGAAATGATTGCAAAATCTTATTTACAATAAATATTGTTGGAGAAGCAATCAGTGAACAGTCTTCTGTCCCCACTACCTGTGGGCCCACTGAGAACACAGCAGTGATTCCCCACCCAAAGTGACAGGGCTGGAATAGGCATACAAAGAATTAGAACTATTTTAGGAAATAATTTGGGGGGAGATTATACTTATAACTAGTTTAAATCATACAAATCTCTATATATTCACATGAAGCACTTAAGCACTAATGTACAACCTGTATGCGATTACTGTCAATTTATATTGTGGTTTTGGGATAACATTCCTCAATGTTGAAAACAGAGTTCCTTATAGTTGCTGATGAATAGCCCATCCATTACATGTAGTTTCCTATTAACTAACTGACTTGAATTTGATCCACTGGTTGGCACCACGTACTTCAAAGGGTGGGTCACTACTGTAGATGTGATAGCCTAGCTCTTCCAGAGGCGGCTCAGGATCTGCTGTGGCAAACTGGGCAGCATCCTCGATTTCTTTCCTCACTTCAACATCAATTTCCTAAACATTAGATTATAGCACAAGAGATTTCTCAATAAACAGCATTTTAAGTGCCAACTAGAGTTATACTAGTAAGTTTTGGCAATTTTGAAGAATTTAAATGACAAAATTACACAAGTTGCTAACCTAGAAACTGGCTCTGAGTGTATTTTTAAGAAGAAAACTGCAACTGGGGGGAGGTTTAAAGGTGGTTTTTTTGTTTTGTTTTGTTTTGTTTTTTGCCAATATAATGCCTTGTGATCACATCACTTTATTGGTTTGGACAATAAGTGACCCATGGCTCTGTGGCAACATTATTTTGGGGAAGAGAGTGCTGAGAAGAGTCAACCTTTAAAGCTAGTCTTAAAACCATCAAGAGTGACTGTACCTTTAATTCTTCAACACTGGCAAGATTGCTGTTCACCATCCTATCCTTGAGAAGCATAATAGGGTCACTCTTACTTCTTACTTCCTGAATTTCTTCTCGTGTACGATAACTATGGGGAGGGAAACAGTGATAAGTAAAAACTGTTCAGTGAGGCCGACAGCTTAGTGAAATACAGCAGTACGTTTTGGAAGGGGCAGATGTCAGTAACCATGTTACTTGAGGAAAGAACACAGGCAAACTTGAAGAATACGGCAGCTAACAGCCTATAAATGCCAGTTATATCTTCTATAGAAAATTGTACACTGTAACTCATGTAGCTTCTCGCATTTTGACAACAAAGGCCATGTTTGCTTCCTTGATCTAGAAATAGTGTATGAAGGAAGTATCATATGCCTCACCTCTCTGAGCTCCTATATTTTATCTGGATAGGGACAGCAGTGATAAAGGTATCAGAATGCCAAGCGAGCAGTAAATACATGTGCCTTGCCTTTCTCCCTGAAGACCCCAAAGAAGCATGGCTGGCAAAAACTTGGTTATCAGGATTTCCAATTCTAGACTTTATAATACCGTATACCCTTTTCCTATCATATTTGAAATAACATTGAGTTCTATTTTTAAAAACTGCTGTCTACATTTTTCTAGAAATCCGTTTTACAGAGGCTTAACTGACTTTTCAATTGTGTTGAAGTTGCAACTGAAGAATAACTTGCCATTGCAGAATTACTTGTGAAAAAAGAAAATGTGTATCTTCCTATGTAGCCCACCTATTTTGATCACTTACTAAACACTCCATGAGCCAGTGAGCTTTGCTCCCCACCATTTAGAACACTTCCAAATCCTAATCTTTGGGCAGAGTCTACCATGTGTAAACTCTGGTAATGCCTACACAGATTAAACACCTCCCCAAATCCTACTTTCCCAGTAGACCTGTTTCACGTAACAGTTTCCTCTCTGTGATTTAGTTATAGGATGCTTTAAAAAAATTACTTCTTAGCTAACATATACTAGGTATTATAGGAATCTTCAGAATGCTGTGTTGGAACCAATTTATTAGAAGCACTGCTCTCAGATTAGCTCAAATAACTACTTGGTGCCAACAAAACTTGATGAATGAAATGATTTCAAAAGCAAATGCTGAAATGTTTTGCCTTTTCATGTGGGAAACACCACTCAAAGCCCACACACACATTTCCCATGACTGTACCTGACTCCAGGATCACTCATACTATGTCCATGGTAACGGTACGTCTGCAGCTCCATCAGGATGGGCCCCTAAAAAAGGACCCATAAGTGAACAGTAAGATGATGAAATGGCGAGCCAACAGTCCCCCTCAAAAGAAAGACCCCTGCAGCATACAATATATTCTGATCAGATCATCTCTAAATCAGGACTTTAACACCTATTTTATTGCCCATTTCATCTCTGTGTGTGTGTGGTACTGGGGATTGAACCCAGGGCTTCATACATTCTATGCAAGTGCTCTACCGAGTTATATCCTCAGACTTTGGTTTTGAGAGAGGTCTCACTAAGTACACCAGGCTGGCCTTTAACTTTCTATTCTCCTGCCTCAGTCTCCTGAAGAGCTAGGATTACAGCTCATCCATCTAATTTGTAATAGGAAGTTAGTAAAGGAAGCTGCCAACAGTTTTTGTTGTCAATCAAAAGAACAACGAGCACATTACAGAGCCTGTAATGTGATACTGGTTAGGTCGATTCTCATTTCTACCTAAGTAAATTTGCCCCATTTCACAAAGTGTTTGATAGGGGCTGGCACCCAATCTCCCTTCATCTAGACCTTGGCGGTGTGTAAAAAAAAAAAAAAGCCAGCAGACACCAATGCTCTGATAACTCAATCCTAACAACTCTGCTGAAATTCTGGCCTGGGCAGCACTGCTATGCAGCACTAAGTGGCTTATTTAGGCCACACTAGTCTACTTCCAGAGGGTACAGTATTTGGAAAGGGAGGGGAGGGACAAAGGAGTTGAGCTGGTTTGGTGTAGTAATTAAAGGTGGTGGTGGTGGGGATCTGGCTCAGTCCAAGCACTTGGGGATTCTAATCCTGGCTCTAAGATATGGTAGCCATGTAATAGAACTGCTGTGCCTCAGTTTCCTTACCAGTAAAATGGGCAAAACAGTAGTACCTAATTTAGAATTATAAAGATTAAAAAACATGTTGGGCCCGGAGGGTTAGCTCAGTGGTTCGGCGCCTGCCTCGCAAGCGCAAGGTCCTGAGTTCGATCCCCAGTAACCACATACAATGCTGGGCGTGGAGACTCACGCCCACCAGCAATTAATACCACATACTACAGTGCCGGGCGTGGTGGCTCACGCCTGTCATCTCAGCACTCCGGAGGCAGAGGCAGGAGGACTGCTGAGTTCGAGGCTTGCCTAGACTATATAGTGAGCTCAGAGCCAGCCTGAACTACAAAGCGAGACCCTGTCTCAAAAAGGAAAAAAAAAATTTAAAAACATGTAAAAAGTACACTATCCAACATGTATCAATCCTTCAACTGTCACTCTCTTTCTTGGTGTAGCCATCTGGAATCATAGTAGGTTGGTCAAGGTGACAAGGAGGATTCCAGACCCTCCCTCAGTTCCAAGATGAGTATTCAGTCATTACATCCTATAAATTCTGGTCTGTACAAAGTTAAACCCTACATGTGTCCTTTTCAAAAACAGAGAGAAATGGGGACAGCCCCCCTCCCCTGGTCTGATCCCTTAATCCTTTTTTCTTTAGTACATGCATGTTATAGTCATTTTAAGTTGGTAGAATCGACATAACATACCTCTTCTTAAAAACCCCCTTCCTGGGGTCAGAGATTTAGCTCAGCAGTTCGGTGCCTGCCTCGCAAGCGCAAGGTCCTGAGTTCACTTCCCAGTAACCACGTACAATGTTGGGCATGGTGACTCATGCTCACCAGCAATCAATACCACATACCACAGTGCCGGGTGTGGGTGGCTCACGCCTATAATCTCAGCACTCGGGAGGCAGAGACAGGATTGCTGAGTTCCAGGCTTGCCTGAGCTCAGGGCCAGCCTGAACTGCAAAGCAAGACCCTGTCTCAAAAAAAAAAAAAATCCCCTTCCTTTCTTTCTCATCCCTTTGCCCCTTTACATTCTTGTTGATACTGTTAATCTTAGTTCATATTTATAGCATATAATGTCCACGTTCATAAAGTTAAGACCTTGAACCTGGTATACCTAACTCTTATTTCCCCATCTCCTACCCCCCCCAACCCTTTCCCTTTGTCCCCTGGACCCTTTCCTATCTGCAAGAGTTCTATCCCCTTGTCTCATTCTATCCTCCCTTAGTCTTACTCTCTTAATAATGATTGTCGAGGGGCCTGAGATTTAGCTTAGAGGTTCCGCAGCCTGTCTAGCAAGCTCAAGTCCCTAGTTGATCCGGTAACAACATACAATGATATGATATTGTGGTGACTCACGCCCACCAGCAATCAGTACCACATACCACAGTGCGGGGTGTGGTGGCTCATGCCTGTAATCCCAGCGCTTGGGAGGCAGAGGCAGGAGGATGGCTGAGTTCCAGGCTTGCCTGGGCTACATAGTGAGCTCAGGGCCAGCCTGAACTACAAAGAGAGACCCTGTCTCAAACAAACAAACAAAAAAAAGATTGCCAAGCCCACTGTACCCAACCTTAGTCCTGCGCTAGTTTAACTTTCTCATCATCTCATGTAATACTACATTTCCTTTCTTGCTTCTTTTCCCTCCTTTATTGACATTTTCATTACTGCCCAAACATACACACAAGCTACGTCACTGGCACTGGAACAGTGATTCAGGGAGAATTACTACTAAATTTCTCTCATTGCTGAAGGTACCCTTGAGGTCAATCTCACTGTACCCCTCCTTCTTCACTTCCATAAACTAAAAGATTCTTAAGGGCTGGGGCTGGGGATTTAGCTCAAGTGGTACCTCACATACCTTGGAAGCACAAGGGCCCGATCCCCGATACCACCAAAAATAAAAAATAAAAATAAAAGATTCTTAAGGAGTGATGCAGTAAGGGTAAGATTACACACTTTTACCACACTCTTTAAGTTATATAAAACAAATTTCTACTGAGCGCCTTTTACCTAAGCAAAGTTCCTAGCTGGGTATAGTGGGGATCCCTAATCTGGTCACTCAAATAGCTTATGGTTAATGGAGGAAGGGGGACCCACACGTAACCTCACCAACAGACAAAACAGATTATCCATGATGAAAAGAAGCAAAATGCTTAGGGAACATTAGAAGTTAGCCTCAAATGAAGGAAATGTGAAGTGTTTCTTTGGTCCACACTATCAGTATTTACTCATTCACCTGACTGGACTCTGCTTCTACCATACATACCTCAATTAGCAGCCATCCCTGAATAGCTACAATAAGCACACAAGCTATGTCACTGACACTGGAACAGTGACATAGCTTGTGTCACTTCCCAAGTATGAACTTGGGAAGCCTTCTTTTAACTTTAAGACATAACTATCTTTGGAAATTTTTAGCCCAGAGGCCTAGGAGTCTTACCTTCCCAGATCGGCAATAGGCAGCTGCAAACCTTGTTGCTTCTCTTACACACAAAATATCCATTCCATCTACCTATTAATAAAGGTGGAAGGAGCAGAACATACATCAAACTGTCCAGACCCATTTTACTTTTATGGGGGGAGGGTCCTAAGGAGTGGGACCCAGGGCTACATGCAAGCTAGGCAAGTGCTCTACTACTGGCCACACCCCAGCTTTCCCATTTTACTTTGATATGACCCATTCATGTATAAGTGAAATACTTCAATTTTTTTTCACACTGTCAAAGTATGCACAAGGGCATCTAGCTAAGAAGGTGTGGCTCTGGATCCGCAACACGTGTTCTTACCCTCATCCCAGGAATAAAATCGCCTCTCTTATAGTAATCGGTGCTGGCTGCAGCTCGCTCAACAGATGTTCCCATTCCATAGCGGTTATTCTCACAGATGAAAATACAAGGTAACTTCCATAATGCTGCCATATTGTAAGCTTCAAATATCTGACCCTGGGAGTATATATGAAAAGTTCAAGTGGTTTCATTTTACTTAGTTTTCTAGACTTTATCCTCATCATCCCTGAAGTTGTTCTGCCTAAAGTTGTTGCAACTGCCTAAAGGCTAAAAAAACCCTTGCTTTCTAAAACCAAATTCCTGATGGCAAGGGAGAAGGACATGTTGGGGGCCATAGAGAAAAGCAGCAGGAATCATACTATTGGAAATAAGGGAAGTGACAAATACCATGACTTCCTTTGGGGACCCACTATTAGGACAGAGTACACTGGAAAAAAGATCAACATGTTAAAATGTGTTTTATGATTATAATTTATCAGATCTACTGGATAACCACAGTAAACCAGTACCTCAGAACGAATGGCTAGAACACTACCTCACTGAGTACCTTCCATGGTCTGGTGATTACATAAACTAAACAAAGAAGTGAAGGGTTGAACTCAAGACACCAGTAGAGAAATTTGACACTTGCCTACCATCCAAGAGAATGAACTCTATATTATGTACTGGTCTACAATGGGGTAGACATTTAAAAGAAAAAAAATTCCTTCACCACAGAGCACTCGCAAAGTACTAATGTAGAGTGAAAGAACTCCCTCACAGGAATGCATCCCATAAGACTATGGTGAAACGGGCCAAGAGGTAAGTTTCCCACAGAGCCTTAAAACCAAACACTACCTTGTCATATGAAATGCTACTTCAACAAACAAGCAACATTGTATTTCTTTATAAACTTAACTATGAACTTTCAAGCTTTGGGAATAAAATCATCACTGGAAAGTGAAGCGATACATGCTTACCTGATTAGCAGCACCATCACCATATAATGTCAAACAAACCTCATCTTTTCCATTGTACTTGCAGGCCAGAGCAATCCCAGCTCCTAGGGGCACCTAATGTTAAGGATGACAGAGAAAGGACCATAGAAATCCATCAAGGGAGAAACACTCTGAATTTTAACATCCCGACAGAATTTGAGACAGAATTATAGTATTGCCACAAACTTTTCCTACCCTAACCCTTGCTCAACTCATCCCAGTATTTTCAACCAACCTGTAAGGTAACATGAATAAATACCATGTTTTGACCAGCTGGCCGTAACATTTTTGTACCCAAGAATTCAACTATAAGTTCTAGAGTCAAAAAAGAAAACCTAGACTTATAGCATGTTTAATAGAATCTTACTATATTAGAAATAACTGTATGTTGTTAACTCACCCCTGTGATTTTGATCCCCCTCCCATTTGGTGCCACTGTTAACACTGGATCATGAAGACAGAGGGCAAAGTTAATATGATGAAGCAAAAGATGAAAAGATATTTCCACTGTTAGAGGGTTTAGCTTACTTATAAAATGTAAATAGCTGAAAATTTTTAAATCAGATCTACTTATTAATTGCTCCTATGGTAGGCTAAGAAGCAATAGGTCTTTAAAAGCAAACCAAGTCCCTAAAGTACTAAAATCCTGGGCCAGAGTCACATCTGTGGAAGCAAATGATCTTCTGACTTAGATACCTGAGCTCCGACAATGCCATTGCCCCCGTAGAAGTTCTTGGCATACATGTGCATAGATCCTCCTTTCCCTTTAGCGCAACCTCCTCTTCGTCCTAGAGATGGCAGTACATTAAGCATACATGAAAAACCAAATACACAAAGCAAACAAAACCACACGCCATGTCTCTAGAGGCCAGTTCAATCATTTAAACATTGGTCCCTCCATAAAAACCTAGTATCTTCATCTCTTGTCCTTTAATAAGGTCAGATTAATCCCATTCCCTAAACAGTTGAAGAGTCAAGGGGAACAAGGAATATTAAAAAGTTTCCTGTATACCGTGGAATGCTTCAACCCAGTTTACTTTGACTGCTAGTTTTCTGTTGGCATTCTGGAGTGAGAACAAACTGCATTGTCATGGTACTATATAACAGGAACTTTTCAAAAATGTTTATCTGAGGGGCCAGATAACCTCACAAATAGTCAATTTACATGGCATAATAGGGGTACTAGAGCTTTAATTAGAGGCTTTTTTTTTTTTTGAGACAGGGTCTCACTTTGTAGTTCAGGCTGGCCCTGAGCTCACTATGTAGCCCAGGCAAGCCTAATTAGAGGCTTTTAAAAAATAATATTAAACTCAATAGATTTTAACACTCAGAATAGTCAGCATCTTATTGGGAGACATTTGAAAATGCAATCAAGTCACTCCTGCCTTTTACAAATCCATAGCAAACCTGTTAGCTCTGCTAGAATCTCCCGGACAGAAAGGCCCCGAGTGAAAGTAAAGCCATGAGCGCGATAGGCTGTGATCAGATGGTCTGTAGGATTTATGCCGGCCTCTAGTCCCACACAGCAGGCTTCCTGCATTAAAGGGGGAAGAAACCATGAGATGATGTAATATGCATTTTGGGATAAAAAGGTCTCTAATTAGACCAAATACTATGAAGCACTATGTTATAAAATGCAGTGAGTAGAACTAGTCAAAATAGCCACATAAAGTGGTTATCACATAAAGTGGTTATTTTTCATCAAAAGCAGTTTGGAGGGCCAGGCTCAAATCAGAAGCTACAAAGTAATAACCTGAAGGTGTGCTGTTTACTTTGTCCTACACAATGATTTAAAATAACAAAAGAGCTGGGTGCAGTGGAGCACTAAGGTAGAAGACTGAGTTTGAGTCTTACCTAAGCAACCTAGTGAAACACTGTTTTAAAATAAAATGGCTGAGGATGTAACTCAGTGGTAAAGTGCCCCTGGGTTTGATCCCTAGTACCACCACCAAAAGATAAAAAAAAGATCCTGAATCAGATGTCAATGATAAAACACTGAGGCAATGTCATATGAAAATTGAGTCTTCTGTCCCTTCTTGGAAAATAAGCAAGAGGCTTTAGCCCATTATTTATATCTAGTCAAACTGGGAAGAATCAAGTCAGGGCTCCCTTTTGGTTAAGATGGACCCATCCCAGTTTACCACTGGTTGCTGTCACCATTTTCCATGTTTTGCATACCTGGTTTTCTTCATTGATTCATTATACCTAGCTGGGCCTTGTACATACTTGAATTTGTAATTTCTGGCCTAAACCCATGAAGTGACAAACCAACAAAATAATCCTTTCCCCAAAGAGGGTATACAGCACAGATTACTGCAATGCTAGAAATTTAAAAATAATAAAATTCTATCTAAGAACAGATATAAAATGTTATGTGTGATGAATGCTTTAGCCTAAATTTCATAGTGGGTTTTGGCCTTCTAGTTTTTATTATAAAATACCAGCCTTGAGGGCCGGAGGGTTAGCTCAGTGGTTCCGGCGCCTGCCTCGCAAGTGCAAGGTCCTGAGTTCGAGCCCCGGTAACCACATACAATGCTGGGCGTGGAGACACGCCCACCAACAATCAACACCGCATACCACAATGCCAAACGTGGTGGCTCACGTCTGTGATCCCAGCACTCGGGAGGCAGAGACAGGAGGATTGCTGAGTTCGTGGCGGCTTGCCTGGGCACCATAGTGAGCTCAGGGCCAGCCTGAACTACAAAGCGAGACTCTGTCTCAAAAAGCAAAAAAAAAAAAACAAAAAAAACAAAAAAAAACCAAAAAAAAAAAACAGCCTTGAATCTGAAAAGTAAAAACCAGTGAACAGAAACTAGCTTGAACATTTAAACAACATAATTAATTACAAAGCTACCACTCACTTGACCATCACACAAGTGACAGAAACCACGAATAATTTTCTGTTTATACAGTTGATCTGCCTTTAACTCCATTCGGCGCACAGTCTGCATCATCCTGTAGTATTTGAGTCCATCCTCCCTGGTCAGCACTGTGGTGACAGGTGGGCCCTCTTCCAGCCGGTGAAGATCACATTTCTGAAGTGAAGTAAGGTGGCCGTCCTCTAGTTACCACATGGCAAACACTGCTGACTCATTCTATGACCCAACTCCCTCACAAATGATATTTGACTTGAAAAATAGCAAAGGAGCATCAGTAATGTCATACTGCTCCTGATTCTTTAAATCTGTAACTTCACTATGCAACAGGATAGGAGTAGTGTAATCTGAGATGTCGTTTTCACTGAAAACCCCTAGAAATCAACTAAGTTATAAAATGAAAGATGAATTTTCAAAGCGACAACTAAAAATCTTACTTAAATGTCTCACTGAATCACATCCCAAACTTTTAAGTAACTTTCCATTATTTTTAAGTGCACCCACAACCCACCAGCAAACTAAAAATAGATACTTATTTTTGCTAAACTTCTTCAAACTTTTGATTCTGGAACATTTGGAAGAAAATAACAAAATGAATATGAATATACACTGTACCAGAGCATACCTATGGAAAGACAACACAAAATAAAACACTTTCTTACCTTAATTTCAAATGTAGCATCATTTGCAAAATTACGGGATCCCACTAGCACTCTGCTAGCCTAAAAACATAAAAATATACAAATAAATCAGTATTCTTTTTTGCTGTTATTTTAGAAAGTCATTATCATCATTTATCAGTTAGCAAGAGGCAGTGATGAAACTAATAAGCCCCAAAATGTTCATAGGCTTCTCTTCCATTCTGTTCACTATGCTGGTATCTTCTTTGCCTTCTAAAATGAATCCATGCTTTAACCTATGAATCATGACCATACCTCTATCAGAAGCAAAGAGAATAGTGTCAGAAGCCAAACCTATACACTTGGTCTTGTTATTTCAAAGGAATTATAGTGAGATTATAATGAAATCATTGCCAAAATTGAAAAGACTAATCTGTGGACTGACTTTATGCTATTTTTGGTCATAACATGATACTGTTCATTTGAGCAATACAGAAGTCCATTTTCAAAATTATACTTCAAATAAAGCTATCAGTTGATCTCTATTCCAAGTAACCTTCCCTTCCCTTTTTTTTTTCTTTGAGACAGGGTCTCACTTTGTAATTCATGCTGGCCCTGAGCTCAACTATGTAGCCCAGGCAAGCCTCGAACTCAGGAATCCTCCTGCCTCTGCTTCCTGAGTGCTGGGATTACAGGCACTGTGGTATGTAGTACTGATTAATGGTGCACATAAGTCACCATGCCTGGTACTGTTGTATATGGTTACCGGAGAGATCAAATCAGGGACCTTGAGCTTGTTAGGCAGGCTCCAGAACCACTGAGCTAAATCTCTGGCCCCTAATCTTCATTTTTCTATGACACAGACTTGAAAAGAATACTTTATTCAAAGTAGGAGATAAATAAATTAGTGGAAATCACACAAAATGGAGGCAAAGCTATTTAGCACTCTGACTTAAAACTAATGGACCTAAGTCAGTCATTTTACAATACGAACAGCCTAAACCTTGGGCAGGCTCCTCCTAAATCCTCAGGAGGGAAAATTGTTGACTGAAAGTGTTACTTCTTGGGTAGCTATCACTACTTAGAAATAATAATTCCTTTACATTCTTACAACTGAACAGCCCTGATGACAATAAAAGTATTCTATGTGGAGGTTAAGAATCACGTTGGACCTAAAGACTTAAAATTAGCATTGCTGTACTACCATGGCCATTTTCTGCCATACTTTCACATCCTAACATGTAAACTTGCACATCTTTCCATGGATACTTGAAGCATATTCATCAGATCCCATAAAAAGCATATCTGATGTATTCTCATAAAATAGTTTGTTACCATCTAACTTCTAGCACTAGACTTGATATTGGTGAAAAGTTACGATCAACCTGCTAAGTGTATCCTTGAGTATACAAGCCAGTAGGCAGAAATTTATGCCTTTACCTTATCAGTGAGAAAAATGTTCCAAGACCCACAATAAATGCCTAAAATCACCAGTAGTACTGAACCTGATACACAAACACTGCAAGACTGAGATGGTTGATGTGCTAACCAAAAGGACATCTCAGTGACTAACAGGAAGGTGGCATATATAGAGACCTAGACAAAGGGATTATTCATACTCTAAACTAGATACTATAAGATTTCAACATACTGCTCAGAATGGCAGATAAAGTTCATAAATTATTTACTTCTGGAATTTTCCATTTAGTATTTTCAGACCATAGCAGACCACAGGCAACTAAAACCAAGGAAAGCAAAGCCTCAGATAAGGGAGGACTACTATACTGTTATCTGATAAAGCCAATAAAAAGACAGTAATACTGCCAAAGAGGGAAAAAAAACCCTAAGTACTAAAGATAAATATCCCATCTAAACTAGAGGTAGAGTCCACGAATATGTCTCAGAATGAAGAAAATTTAGGAATTTAGGAAGAAGTAAAACTGAAAAGGAAGCAGCAAACAAATGGTTATGTTTGGCAATCATGAAACTGATTTTTTTTTTTTTGGCAGTGAAAATTATTTGTGGAGCCAGAAATATCTGTTATATTATGAAATAAATTTCCACGTACAACTACAGAAACTACAGTTTTTGGAATATGTAAAGGTAGAGAACAAACTAGGTAGGCAACAGTAACAGAGAAAAGACAAAATCTCAATCATAAAGCCAAAACAGTGAAGGACAGGCAGTGCTATATAATAACAGGAAGGCCAAAAATTAGGACTTCCAGAAAATTTATTTTCTCACCTAGTTTCAATAGTATGAATCTCAAAAATAAGCATAATCACTTACATAATGGTTAAAAGAAAAATCTAAAAGTCCTATAAATAAAAGTGTGTGCATCATTATTTTAACTGAGACTGCTGAAAAGATAACTTTTTCATTCATTTTCTTTGCAGTCTTTTAAATAGGGGCACTCCCTGCCCTTTGTGTTTGTTGTTGCCAGGGCTTGAACCCACACATGCTAACCACAAGCTCTACTACTGTGCTATGTCCCCAGGCCCTAAATGGGATTTCCCTTTGACAGAGACCATGATCAATTTATTCAATACAGTAAAAACATTAACATACTAAATATATAGGACTCATTCAAGGAAGAAAAATATTTTTAAAATTCCAGATTCTGCCAGTGTAAATTAAAAACCTTAGCTGCTACTCAAATCACCAAAAGAGTAACAGTACGTGTCATAAAAGGAATTGTAACAGAAATATAAACAATTAGAAATAAAGCCAGAGATTTGGCTCAGTGGCACCATGCCTGCCTGGCAAGCCCAAGGTCCTGAGCACCATTCCTGGCACTAAAAATAAATAAATAAAGTTTTCAAATGCAATTCAGTCTTCCATAATAACCTCAAAAACTATTGACCTCATTCAAAAATGAAATCACAATCTTATATTTTAAGTTTTTATTTCAAACACACTGTCTTGAGATAATGGTAATCTAAGCTTGAGATAGATCTCCAAATCTCCATCCCTCCAAAAGGAGAATAAAAAAATGCAGAAGGAAAAAGCCACACAGAGTCCTGGAAAGGGAGATAAGAATTAACTAGGCAGAAATGTCACAGCCAGCAAACTAACTGCGCAGCTTTTCTCCATGCATGTATCAAGCACATGTATGACTGCAAGTGCACAAGCTTGCCTAGTTTGGCTCAGCCACTGCTAATTATTTTACAAGTTTTTAAAAAGGCTTATATTTTAAAATGTCTTTTTACATGTACAATGTAAAAGTTAAAGCCTTGATCTATTTTGTATTATACTTTTAAAGTACATTTATATAAAATATAGTTGCGATATTAATTTCACTATTTAAAAGGATAAAGGTGAAACTTAATTTTCATTTATCTTTAGAAGCTACAGGAATGGTTCCTAGCTTATTAGCACCTGACTACAGGCACAAAGAAAACTCCTAATTATCTGAAGAGTTTACAAGTGAGCAGAAAAGCAGACACTTTCTAAGGTGATCTCATCTGTGAAATTCAATTTTCTTCCTGCTGTATGGCATGGAAAAAGAACCTTATATATATAGGAAATGATAAATCTGACTTTGAGAAAAAAACAACAAACACACATCAAGAGTTGTTGACAGGGACTAGGGATGTAGCTGAATGGTACAGGAGTTACCCAGCATGGCCTGAGACCCCAGATTTGATCTCCAATATGCCCTCTACGAAAAAAATAACAGTAAAGATTTAAAGATGTATTACCTTCTACCAATATTTATTCCCAAAAAGGATGACATCTCTTAAAAGCAGAAATTCTGGTAGAAAGCTACAAAATAGGACATTTTTATTAGCTTCAAATGCAACTTACTGAAACTTCCAGGTTTGATTTCAATAGTATCTTAGAAATTTTCCTTTCCATCACTGAAGTTTCCTTTCCATTGTTAAAGCCTCAACAAAGCTTTTTTTTTTTTTTTAGTTCTACTGTATTCCTTGTCCACCTCAAACTCTAGCTAACTTATTTCTGCCCATAACTAAGGCACTGCATGTTGAAAATGAGTCTCCATCAACTCATTCATTAAAAATCAATCTGCAGTTTAAATTAGATGAAAACATGAAGTATCTATGCTAGTGCCTGAAATATATTAATAGCTCAACAGCCTGATACCGCATTATAGTCATATTCCCAGCTACTCAGGAGCCTGAAGCTGAAGATCACACGTGCAAGCCTAACCCGAGCAATTTAGGGAAACCCTGTCTCTAAATATATAAATAGGACTGGAGATGAATCTGAGTGAAAAGAAAAACACCTCAATAAATGCACATACACATAAATACATAACTATGCTTCCAGTTAAATTCAAATGTTGGTATCTGATTGTGTTCCATCGTTGATCAATGAAATTCCTATAGTGGTACATTTGCTATAAACTCTTGACAATCTCTGCCCCACGTAAGCAGAGTTGGAGCAAGTCCTGGGAAAATTAAGCAAACCAGGACAAATCAAAGTCTGGCAGCAGTTTTGGAAAGAAATGCTATCTTGCTGTGCCTAGCAGTTAAAGTGCTAGAAACTTAGCTATTACGTATGTCTAAAAGCAAGGGTCATGAATAGCCTTAATTTCTAACCCTCTCTCACTCTTCATGCCGCTTTCCTACAGCCGCTTTTACTCCAAGCCTCTGTGTTCAAGAGTGAAGGCAAGTCTCAACATTTAGTTGTGAGTTCTGCATGATTACTCCTAAAGTGACTGCCAAGAAAAGCAAGGATGTGGAATAGGGGAGGGTAGTTTTTTTCGAGTGTGACCCAGCCTGAACTCTCCTCAGAGTTCGGCACAGATGTTCATCAAGAGTATACCAAACCTGGCACCCCATAAAACAGTAAAAATAGTAATGGTATTCAAAACAAATGGTAACTAAGTGCCAGGCGCCGCTCAGAAAGTTATACGTGTCACTCAATGAATCCTAGACGTAGACATTTAAGTTCTATACACTTATTTTCTCCACTTTAGAGAGAGGATAGAGTACGAGAGCGTTTTTAAAAGGGGGTACGCCTAAGGTCACGGGGCTAGTAAACGGTGAGCCTGGTATTTGCCTAATGCAAGTTGGTCTGTGGATTATGAGCTCTTCACTGCTCCAGAGCACACAGCTTCTCTGTCACAAGTACTGAAATTAGGAAGATTTGAAATGAATGAAATCAGCTGGAGGCCCGAAGACGCCCAAGCGCCCCCTATACTTTCTAAACCCTCTAAACCCAAGGGCAATTATGGGGCACTCGTGCTCGGCCGGTGTGGGGCTGGGGCTCCGGTGTTATCACCACAGCCCGGGTGGCTGCCCCCCTGCTGCTCTTCCCGGTCACGAGTAAGCGGGACCGCGCCCAGGGATAACAAAGGTCGCGGCTCTAACCCGCGCCTAACAGCGGCCCGCGCACTCCCAGCCCGAGCCTTCCCTGGCCCCTCCCCTGGCCTCCTCCGCTCGCGCCCCACCCTGGTTTGCTCGGCCTAGCCACCTCACCGGCTTCTGGGCAGCGCCGGACAACACGCGGGAGACGGCCGCCAGCATCTTCCTCATGGAGCGCAGGCAGTGACGACGGCGACAGCAATACAAAAGGACTCAAGAACAGCTAGGCCGTCCCAGAGTCTCCTTGAGGCGCCCGGAGTCGACGCCACGCCTTAAACGCAGCGCGACGTGACGGAGTCGGAATAACGACTAGTGCTGCACAGGTCAGCAGACCAATCAGAACGTCGCCCTTGAATTTCCCCGCCCACTGGAGATGCCAGCGGCTCCCATTGACTATAAATACCAGAGAGGGAGGGGCTGTGCACTTCCGAGGCGGTCACGCGGCTTGCTGGTGAGGAGGCGGGAACTTGAGAATGCTTGCTTGGGAAAGTGGGGCCGACAGGCGGGACTCAGGAACCCAGGATAGAAAGCACGCTAATAATTCAGTATATGGTCAATGCAACAGAGGAAGAGAGGGCACAAAAAATGTTTCACAATGGCTGTCATATGCTTTAGCTGAGCTAGTGCAGCTGGAATGGCAGCCTAGTAAAATTACTCCCCCATCAGGGGAACCATGCCCTCTCCAACAGAACTGATCTCTTAGTCTAGGGGACCCTTTTTTTTTTTTGAGACAGGGTCGGTCTTACTTTGTAGTTCAGGCTGGCCCTGAGCTCACTATGTAGCCCAGGCAAGCCTCGAACTTAGCAATCCTCCTGTCTCTGCCTCCCTAGTGTGGGAAATACAGGTGTGAGCTACCACGCCTGGCACTGTGGTATGTAGTACTCGTTGCTGGTGGGTATGAGTTACCACGCCTGGTATAGTTGTATGAGGTTACTGGGGATTGAATCAAGGACTTTGCACTTGCTAGGCAGGCCCTGGAACCACTGAGCTAAATCTCTGGCCTCTGTTTTTGGGGGTTTAAAAATATATGTATTTACAATACAAAACAGATACATTCATCTTGGGATATTGGTAAACATATATCTGGAAACTTGATCCTTCTTCTCCTTCCTCTACCTTTTCATATAAGAGAAGCTATGTGATATTTAACTGGCTGTGTCAGACTTATTTCACTTGGCATTAAGATTCGAGGTACATCCATTCTCCCACAAATGATTCAATTTGTCCTTCCCACAGTCACTGATGCAGGCAAGGATTATTGATGGAGACCAAAATTAGTGGGTTAGGGGCCGGAGATTTAGCTCAGCAGTGCCTGCCTTGCAAGCATAAGGTCCTGAGTTCGATCCTGGCAACCACATACAACAGTGCTGTGTGTGGAGACTCACGCCCACCAGCAATCAATACCACATACCCCAGTGCCGGGCATGGTGGCTCACGCCTGTAATCCCAGCACTCGGGAAGCAGAGACAGGAGGATTGCTGAGTTTCAGGCTTGTCTGGGCTACATAGTGAGCTGAGGGCCAGCCTGAACTACAAAGCGAGACCCTGTCTCAAAAAAAAAAAAATTAGTGGGTTAGAGTATTATGAGAAAAGATATTTGCATAAACTCAAAATATCTCCCTTACAAAATTTAACATGGTAACTTTATAGCATGGAAACAAATGAATAGATGTTATAAAGATTAGGCTATTTTCTTTCCCTTCTTCTTTTGTACAGGTTTCATATCCATAGCCAGACTTAACCTGGAAAGTGAGGGAGGCTTCAGGACTTTGTACCAGGTGGTGACATTATAGTTGTGGTTAATAGTCATTTCCTGTGGGTTATAGTGATGTTATATGTGCTAGAATATTCACCAAGGACTGTTACATGGTGGGGGGAGATGAAGAAAGAATTATACAAGGCAGGGACCAAAGGAGGAGAAAATCTTAAGAAAGGAGGGCCTCTTGTTTTGGGTGGAATTGGAGAAAAGGGGCTTTGCCTTCTCCGTCCCCTTCCATAGCCCCCAGCACTCACCAGTTTAGGATGAGATTTGTAGGTGGCACAGGGGCACTTAGATTTGACATCCTGAAATCTGCCCTTTGAACTTTCCTTTGCAATTCACCCTAAAAGTATTCCATCAAACTGAACTTTAAGGCAAATCATGGTCCTTAACATTCCTTTGGTTTTCTTGGTGGAAACCACCCACATAGGATAAATTATCACTGAACAATAATATACATATGTCATAAAAGTCAGCAAATATTTGTGCTAGGAAAGGGGCTTTTTAAAAACTTTGGAACCATATAAATGTTTTGTATAACCACAACACACAGTAAAATAAAGGAAAGGAAATGCAACAAATCAATCTAATTGTTAATATAACCCCTCTGAATGAATGCAAGTTGCTTAACACCAGAGGAATATGGGGTATGCTTCATCCTCAGGGGAATATGTCCTTGGGATAAATTAAACTGACAAAAAATCTGCAATTTTTTGTAGTTATCAGTGTTCTTTATATTATTATTAGTTTTGGTGCTGAGGATTGAACCTAGGACCGCCCCAATTCTATCAGTGCTATTACATGAGACTACATACACACATGCTCACACACACACACGAGTATATAATTAACATCAATGTCATTGGAAACCAAGATTTTCAGCATAAAAGAAAACAGACAAAAATCCAAGAAGTCAAAGCCTTGCCCTAAATTTAAAATGGAAATAATACAAACTCCTGATTATTTTCATATGTTATTTCCTTACTTTCTACTGGAAAGAGAGTAATAGTAATCATTCTGACAACTGATAAAAGAATCCAGGGGCGGAGATTTAGCTCAGTGGTTCTGCACAAGGTCCCTGGTTAGATCCCGGTAACCACATACAATGATAATTGGCCGTGGTGACTCACACCCACCAGCAATCAGTACCACAATGCTAGGCGTGGTGGCTCACGCCTGTAATCCCAGCATTTGGGAGGCAGAGGCAGGAGGATTGCTGAGTTCAAGGCTTACCTGGGTTAGTGAGCTCAGGGCCAGCCTGAACTACAAAGCAAGACCCTGTCTCAAAAAAAAAAAAAAAAGAATCAAGGATTTACCTTCTTTCTCATACAGACTGAATGTTAAGGTGAACAATGTTTTCACTACTAAATAAAGGAATCATAGATTTTTAATACCCTTGCTTTACAACCCTCATGGAGATTCCAAATTGCATTCCTGAGGGACTTGGAAGGTCTTACTGAAAATATGGGACTCAACCAACTAACTGCTCTTCCCATTTGAAAGGGAACACAGCTCCGCCTCTGTGAGATGTCCCTGAGCCCAAATCAGACAGGAATCTGATCAAGTCTCTGTTTCCTATCAGTTTAGACCAGGCAGTCTTTACCAGGAGGAGGTCTAGGAACCATTATGAGGAAGACTAGGAAATGTTACAAAGCAGATTAGTTCGTGTCTTTAATAAATTCCAGATTTCAAAAAGAGGAAGGGAGCCAGGTGTGGTGGTGCAAGCCTGTAATTCGACCACTTGGGAGGCGGAGGCGGAGGCAGAGGCGGCAGGATTGCCACAAATTCAGAACCAGCCTGGGCTGCATAGTGAGCTCAAGGCCAGCCTGCACTACACAGCAAGACTCTGTCTCAAGAAATAAAAAGGAAAGAGGACTGTGATGTGCTAAAACAGACTTATTAACCAAATATAATGGATATATCTTGGTTGGATCTTCACTCAAAACCAGTATTTAAAAAGACATCAATCAGATAATGTGGGTGATTTAAACACTTACTGGATATTTAATAAAACCCCTGTATAATTATACATATATTTTATATTGATTTCATTCAATTAGTGAACTCCAACTAATACATATACTGAATGGTTTTCTTTTCCTTCATTTTTGAAGTTCTTGGAATGGAGTCCAGGTAACAGCCTAAACAAGCACCCTAAAACCGAACCACAGTCCAGCCCCCACATACTTGTTTTACAGAGGAGGTGAGAGGATGTCTGGGGGTGGGCTTTAAAATAACCCACAAATAGTGCCGGGCGTGGTGGCTCACGCCTGTAATCCCAGCACTCGGGAGGCAGAGACAGGAGGATTGTTGAGTTCAAGGCTTGCCTGGACTAGTAATGAGCTCAGGGCCAGCCTGAACTACAAAAGCGAGACCCTGTCTCAAAAAAAAATAATAAACTGGGCATGGTGGCTCACGGCTGTAATCCCAGCACTCGGGAGGCATAGACAGGAGGATTGCTGAGTTCGAGGCTTGCCTGGGCTACATAGTGAGCTCAGAGCCAGCCTGAACTACAAAGCGAGACCCTGTCTCAAAAAAAAAAAAATACATACATAAATAACCCACGAATGAGGGTGACATCAATGGGGATGATTTGTAGGGCTCATATGGAAGCAACAAGGTGGGCATGATTTGGTCAGACGTAATACCTAGGTAGGGGTTCATTGTACATTTCTGTTATATAGATTTGAAAGTGTTTCCTTACAAAAGGAGCAGTACAGATGCCAGATTGCCAATGATGAATTAGGCAACATTGAACTATTTTCTTTAGTTGATTTGAGAAAATCCACATTCCTAGTTTTGGGCACTTGCTACATACCATGCAGTGAAGCTACTGAAGGATTTACTTATATCAGGTGGCCCCAGCTATGTCCTGACATTCATCCCCTCGTTGCCTCATACTTATTGAGCACTCCCTGTGAGCCAGGGTCTGGACGGTGTAGGCCGCACCCTGACAGATACAGTGGCCATGTGACTGTACAGCTCGCAATCTGCTGGGTGAGCAGAGGTGCTGGCAGTTACTAAAGAAATTAAGCATATGTATGCAATTAGCATGTTACAGTTGTGTGGAGAGTCAGAGGCTGGTAGTGATGTGGAAAGGCTGAGGGACCCAGTCTGTGCCAGGTAATTTAGAAACAAGAAATATTTATTTCTCACAGGTCTGGAGAACAGGAAGCCCAAGACCAAGGTGCCACACAGGTTGTCTGGCAAAGCCTCCTTGTTGGGGCCTCACAGGCCAAAAGAGTGGAAAGGCAAGATTCCACAAGAGAGGCTCTGAACCCCTCTTTTTTTTTTTGCATATCAGAAATGCATTTTTATTTGAAAACAACTTAAATGCTTAGACAACTGATTTTAGTATATAAATTTGATTTTGTTTTATATAGAATATAAAGATTTCCCTCATTACTCTTTCACATGAAGGGGTATTACAGGGTGGAAAGAAAATATGTTCTGGCCCGGAGGGTTAGCTCAGTGGTTCCGGCGCCTGCCTCGCAAGCGCAAGGACCTGAGTTCGATCCCCGGTAACCACATATAATGCTGGGCGTGTGGTGACTCATGCCCACCAGCAATCAATACCACATACCACAGTGCCGGGCGTGGTGGCTCACGCCTGTAAT
>PVIC010006403.1:0-54377 GCA_004025085.1 Thryonomys swinderianus
TCCTTCCTTCCTTCCTTCCTTCCTTCCTTCCTTCCTTCCTTCCTTCCTTCCTTCCTTCCTTCCTTCCTCTTTCCTTCTTTCCTTCTTTCTTTCTTTTGAAATAGAATAGGTGTACTTGGTTGGTTACATCCAAGTTCAAATCCTTAACTAGAGTTCTTATTTTTCAGCTCCTAAGTTTCTGGTACATCTTTCTAGATGTTATGGCTTAAGTATAAAGTATTCCATGAAAAGACTCATGTAGTGAGGGCTTGACCCTCATTTAGGAATACTCAGAGGCAAGACAAGACAAGTTATGAGATGGAAGGGTCATCAGTGGGTCAGTCCATTCTCAAGTGCATTGGCTAAGTGGGCTGTTAGAAGTGGGGACTCATAAGCAGAGGTTACTACTAATGTACTTTCTAAAGGTATTTCTCCTCTTGGGCTTTTTCCTTTCCTCTCTTTCCCTCTACCTGTCAAGAGATGAGTAACTCTTTGGTCATGCTTCTTATTGCAAGATAGCAAATCTTCTTATTGGAGCCAGCTCCCCATGGACTAAAATTCTAAACCCATGAGCCAAAGTAAACCTTTCCTTCTGTAAGTTGTGTCAGTCAGGTATTTTGCCCCAGCAATGAAAATCTGACTAATATAGTGGGATAAGAGATGTAAAATGGACTCTTGATGCCATTACTTCTGTAACTGAGATGCTTCTGTATTCTGGAAATGTCATCTATATGCCTTTCACTGACTGCAGGGAATGAGGAACCACATGTCCACATTGCAGGGTTTGTATATAACCTTCTTGACATCACACATGAATATTGTGTATTTACTCATGTTTGTGGATTCACATTGATAGGGGAACTGTCAGAACAGGGTCTTCAAGCTGTGTTAAGTGTGGAAAAGATAAAGGTGCTGAACATATTTCTCGTACAGAGGAAATAGGCAAGGACATGACAAGGATAATTGGAGATGGGATAAACTATCCTATAGATGGAGAAAGATATATGTTTATGTCACTTCAGAAAGAAAAAAATAAACAACATCAAAGCTCAAAGGCAGTGACCCCCCTTTTTTTAAATTAGAATCTTTATTCAAGCTTTCCAGTTGCAGTTTACTTCTTAGTTATCATAAAAGATATCAAACACAGATAGGGACTTTTCAAGGTTAAAAGATGAGGGTTCACTTTAAAAACATGGTATCAGTTTAACAGAATGATACTTAAATACACAAGAAGGAGGAGTAAGACTCTAGACTGAGATTTCAAATTGGTATTGGATAATACTGACTGGTAAACTGAAAAAACAGAAACAGAAGGCAATCACTAGACCAAAGGGGAATTTGTAAATGGAAAGAAACATATCTAACAAAAAGCCATAAATCAAGCACATGCCACCAAAAGGGATGTATGTATGTATGTATGTATGTATGTATGTATGAATGTATGTATTTTAGTTGAGACAAATGGCCCAAAGCATTTAATTCATACGACTTTAGCACTTGTCATTGACAACTTCATAATTTTTGAATATTTCATAATCTTTCTAATATTTTTAGTTGGAGAGAAAGCTTTCCAAAAATGCCTGTTAAGGTATTAATCATTGCTTTTCTACTCTTCCTAACTTGTGGTCCTTTTTCTCATTCTTTAGGTCAACATTTGATATCCTAGTGACATAATTGTTTACCAGCAGGTGTAATAATGTTTATTTGGTAATAATGTTTAACATTGACTCTGTTTAAATTAAATAAGTCATCCTTTAGTTATGGTCAACACTACTTTATTATCTTTCAGGTTTCGTCTCCCTACTTTTTCAAGAAATTTTTCCAAAGCAGGCCAGGTTGTCCTTTTCTGGTCTTTTGGTTCTTTGTAACATTTATTGTTTATCAGTTTGCTTTACCATAATAAAGTGTCAAAGACAACTTTAATTTATACAAAAAAAGTATATTTTCCCAGTTCTATAGGCTAGAAATCCAAGATTATGGGGTCAACAGAGTTGACTTCTTTCAAGATTTGCTTCTTGAGCTGTAGTTGGTTATTTTCCTATTATATCCTCACATCTCCTCTTTTGGCACATGTCTTTATCCTGATATCCTCTGAGGGAGTTATGTCCTAAACATTTCTGAATGGTATAATCTAACAAGAAAAAGAGTTAGTAGTGACTTTTAACCAATGTGCAGATTAAAATAATGGTATACTCCATATCCTAGTTACTTTTTTCTCATTGCTGAAACACAATACCAGACACTCAAAATTGACAGGGGAAAGGTTTATTTAGCTCACAGTCTGTAGAGGTTTCAGTCCATAATTGGCTAGCTCCAAAGCAGGATGGATGGCAGATGGGCACTGCAGAGGAGGAATAGTTCACAGCAAGCAGAAGACAGCAGAAGCAACGAGGGACCTTGACAACATCTTTCCACCCTTTTTATTTTATTCAGATTCCTTATGGTGGGTAGTGCTCACACTTTTAATCCTAATGTCCTTGAGCCTAGCATTGCACCATGAATTAGTTCCAGTGTCACATACTCTAGACCCATCCATCTCTGGAGAAATTTCGACCTATGACTACATGAGGCTTTTGGCTTACACACACTGTAACACAGTAGAAGATGTCAAACCCAGGAATGAGATAGGCTTAGGAGAATTATTAATTAAATATTAGCAAGCGTACTTCAGAGAAGTGGGAAAATGGCCTAGATGGTTGCATCATGCAGGAAGGGAGTGCTCACCCTGACTAATCCTGGCTGCCAGATGGTTATAGGCTATGGCCCTGCAATTAGGAGCTTTTCCTCAAATATTGCCCTTTTTCATGTTAGTCATTTGTTACTAGCCACCATCTGGACATGAAACAAACATGACGAGCCTGTGAACTTCGTCCTCCATTTCATTAAGTTGTCATTAATGACTATGTTTTAGCTAAGATGCTATTGATGAGAAAACCTCATTAGCAAGGGCAAATACGTAGATATCCATGGGGACCTGACTGTCACACCATGCTGTGTGCTTGAGCACAGAATTCAAGTTTTAGAAGTTAGACATAGGAGGAGTAATTCTCTTTGATGAAAATCTGAAGCACCGTTGCCAAAGCCTCAAGATACCATGCAGATTTGAGGAGTGTTTATCGGAGTAATCATCTCTGGGCATCTGTAGCTTTTTCAGGCCTGGATGATGACAGTAGGAAATTGTATTTCTTCATTCACTGTTGGTTCTCTACTTCTGACTTGAAAGAAGAACTGAAGGAGTTTGATTTTCACTATTGTAACAGAACAATAACCTACTACCCAAGCCTGCTATCACTTCCCTTTCAATTTCATAGTTTCCACATTGACAGCTATCTCATATAAATCGCTTTGCTTCCCTTTAATCCTGGAAACTTTTGAAATGTGTTCTCTGTGCTGTGCAGGAAATCCAGCCTCAGATGGGAGCACTGACCACTGGCAGCCCTTAAGCACGGTTGGAAATGACCATATACAGTCCTGGCTTTTATATGAGGCTGGGCACATACTCAGGAGGCACAGAAAAGAGGTGGAAAGATGGGCAAGAAGAAGAAGGATTTTTGTAGTGGGATAACATACCTTTTTCTGTTAAATGAATTGAATTTGATCAAAAAGATAGGGAAAGAAGGCTCTACTCAGACATGCCTAAGGGAGCAAGAAGGAAATATCTCCTTGGACTTGGACTTAATTTTTAGTTTGGAGATGGAGCTGCTTGTATAAGTATCCTAGAAAAATTATTGCCATGATCTACCATAAATGTGTCTATCAGACCATGGTGGATGACAAATCCAGGTGTCCTTTTGCTTATACAATGACCAGCAGTTTTTAGGAGCCAGTTTGCCTTGAAATATGAGCCAGGTCTTAAATGGTAGGAAACATTTAAACTGTGACTTATGGGCAACCCACATACAGGCATCTTACTGCCACCACTGGGCAGTATATACTCTGCTGGTTGATGCTAAGTCAGTTAGCGACCCTTTGGGGAGAGCAAGATACTGCCCTGTTGATTCTGAGAAGGATGTCAAAGCGTGATTCAGACTCTGACCTCCAGGAACTTATCATCCTACTGTGGAGAGGAGACTTACGCAGACAATTTCTTAGTTATTACTATAAGACTATAAATAATATGACCTAAAAGAATAGGTCAAGCAGTGGATATTCCAGGATAGTAGAAGGAAAAATTACTGTGTACCAGTGTAGCCTAAGCAAGACTATTTAATTTCCTGACTTATCAACTTGTTTACTGGCTCAGTCAATCAGCATTTTTATGTTGACTGATAGAAAATCAGGGGCCCTATACCCTCTACCCCTTCAAGTTAGGAGACCACATTTAAGACAAAGACTGGACCTTGGAAAACCAGAGGCAGATATGGGTTCTAGTGTAACAAAAAGACCCAACGATAGATAGAGCAGGTGGAACTAGAAACACTGATGAGCTGAAGTGTTTGTTTGTGGCACAGTGAATGCACTGTTCTAAATGGAGTAGAGAATCTGGTTTAGGATGCAGGAAAATATGGCAAAAAGGACTGAGAGTGACTTGGGTGTAAAAGGAATAGACAGTCTCTGACATCCATAGTCTACTCTAGGTGTATTTTCTGTGAGGTCGTTGGTTTGGCGGTTCAGATAGTTCAGTCCAGAAAGGGGCTACATCCCAGAAAGGGGGAGTAAGATGGGGAAAGATGAACTCTGTTTTGCTGTTGCAGTGGGATTTTCACAAAAGATGGGTTTTGAGGCTTTTTTTTTTCTTCCAGAAAGTAACTTTATTGGTGTCACAGTTCTGTGGGCTCATACCCAGAAGGCTGAGTCTTGATCATGGTGGAAGTTTGTTTTGTGTATGATTTTTGGATCTTTATCTCCCTTAAATGGTAACACACTAACCTACTATGGCCTGACTGTATACAATCTGTGTCACAGAGCAGTCCTAGAACTACACATTCATTACCTTTCTTTGACCTGAGAAGGCCTTCATTGCATTTCTTTGGTGGGGATCCTGCGAGGAAATCTGATGGAACCTATGAATTCAGTCTACCATGCATCAGGAATCGCTAGTACAATTTGATAATCTATGAGAAAATTGTACCCAAGAAAAGTATAACTCAGGTGCTCAATTGTAACATAATGGTTCTAATAATCACAATATGCTCTTTTAAAATGTGATTGACATTTTAGCATTGCTTTATTCAATTATTTATGTTCTCTCTACTTTGTTCTCACAAAAATTGAAGCTACTTTTGAACTGTTAAGGCAAATTTAGCAGGCTGTGGGAAATCAATGCAATTGGGTTTTCTGGGGACAATAAAGTAGAAACAAGTCAAAGTGATCAATTCTCTTTCAGGTTTATGGATGAGGAAACAAGTTTAAAGAGATTAAGAAATCTGCCTAAGGGCTAGAGATTTAGCTCAGTGGTTCCAGCGCCTGCCTCACAAGCGCAAGGCCCTGAATTCGATCCCGGTAACCACATACAATGCTGGGTGTGGTGACAGCCATCAATACCACATACCACAGTGCCAGGTGTGGTGGCTCACGCCTGTAATCCCAGCACTCAGGAGTCAGAGACAGGAGGATTGCTGAGTTCGAGGCTTGTCTGGGCTACATAGGGAGCTCAGGGCCAACCTGAACTGCAAAAGCAAGACCCTGTCTCAAAAAAAAAAAAAAAAAAATCTGTCTAAATTCCTAGAAATCTGAAGTGGCAAGGCCTTGATCCAGTAATAACAGGTGAACAAAAGCATGGAGGAGATCTGTAACAGGTTATCTCCAAACTTGAAAACACATGTTCAGGAATTCTGCTCTGGCTACACCTCCGGCCTGTCTGTGTGGCTGGAAGAGCTGGGTCAGCTAAGATTTAAGGCACAGGGTAAGCAGGTGGATTTCGCAGGGCATTAACAACTTGCACACAGATTATGATGTTACTTTTCTTTCTTCAAAGAATAGTGAGAGACAGAGAGACACTAAAATGAGGCAAAAATTGAAGTGCAAAGATCTGTCTGTTAACGGTTTGGCTGCTGAATGAAATGACACCAGTGAGCCAGCATAGCAGAGCATATCATAGCTCCACAAGCTAGAAAGTCACCCTGTAACCCACTGGATCTATGTGAAGGAAGATTTTTTACTTCCACTCATCCGCTCCACCTGGCCTACTCCTCCTCAGGGCATTCTTGGCAACATCTGGAGATGGTTTTGCTGCTGAGGCTGGGGCTGCTGTCACTAGCATCCGAGGTGATCTGCATTGACACAGCAGGAAAACTACAAGACACCGCCTCCCAGCAAACACTAGCTCTTCAGAAGCACCAGCACCAGCCCACAGCAGTCCTCCTTTACCTCCACACTCAGCATGGCTCTCACAGTATCCCTTCAACTTCTCAGACTCTCAGTTTCATAAAAAGTTCTCTGTAAAATTTCTGTCAAGTTCTTTAGTAAAGTACAAATTATTTTTGAAGACATCAGTTTTTCTCGAGCTGTTTTTATGTTTTATCTCTAGAAAGCAAAAGAATAATTAGCTGAAATTCTGAGCTTACTCTTATGTTAGTATCTTGGGATATAAAAATTACAGCCTTACTTTAATCCTTTTTGGAAACTACATAATCTGCAGAGGACAAGGCCAAAGTTTGAAGTCAGTATTGTTAAAATCAAAGTTGCATAATAGGAAGGCAAGTTGATAAAGCTGGTTTCGAAACAAAATTGCAGTTCCTCTAAGAGTTACTCATGGAATTTCATATGACCCAGTGATTCAATTGCTAAGAGAAGAGAAGTAAGAACATCTGTCCACATCACTATATGTACAGGGAGTGCATAAGAGTACTATTACTAATAGGCAAAGATGAAAGCCATCCAAATGTCTAGCAACCATGAATACATAAAGAGAATGTGATATGTCCGTTCCATGGAGTATCATTCAGCTTTAAACAATTTACTGATAAATACTACATGGAGGAATCTTAAAATATTATGCTAAACATAGCAATAACAAAATGGAGCATATTGTTTATTTATAAACAGGCAAACTCAGAAGCAGTTGGTAGGAGAATAGTTGAGTAGAAATGCAGTTGGAGAGATGAGAACAAATGGTCATAGATTTTAGGAATGATAAAATACTTTAAAATTGATTGTCATAACTGTTATATTGACTAGAATATAGGAGAAACTGGCTTGTGCATACTAAATAGGTGAAATATATACCTGTGTGTGTGTGTGTGTATATATATATATATATATATATATATTTATAAACTATATGTGTATATTATATAAAACTCATAGGAAATAAAGCTAAATACAAAATCAAAATCAGCAACAGAAAATGGCTTTGCAGAGATATTCTTATGTCCAAGTGATTCCAGGGACAGGGGCACCAGCTTTAGAAGTCTAAGAGCAGGAAGAACTCTGCTGAAAAATTAGGTGGCTCCTCCTTCAGTAGCTGTGTGACCCTGGAGAGACTCTCCAACATTCTGTTTCCTGTCTATACATTTAAGACAATGAACTTTTCCTTGGAGATTGTGATGAGAACAAAAATTCAGAAATTTAAAGAGCCCAGGACATTGTGGGCATTTGATACTGTTCATGTGTCTTATTAGCTATCTTTACAATAGATTGTGTCTCGTGTTCTTTTGCAAGGCTTGGAAGTGTCCCTTTCTGTACCTTCCTCTTGGCGGGGGAAGCCCTTCAAGTCTTGCTTCCTCGCTTTGCATAGGGCAGCCTGTCTCTCTCTCTCTCTAGGAAAACTTGGACCCTAAGGCCCTTTGCTGAATACTGGGACTTGGGAGTAGCCAGAAGCGAAAAGTGGAAAAGGACACACATTTGTCTGGACCTTTGTTTTAAATGAAATAATTTCTTAGGTTTCTTTTATTTTAATGATTATAAAGCATTTAGATTTTTTTTTCTTTTTAGCCACTTCAATAATTCCAAGGTTCAATAGAAAAGATACAAAAACAATGTGTGATTCCATCTCTCTGTATTGTGTCCTTGCTTCCTTGTTGAGATACCCATAGTCTGCCCTGATTAGCTAAACATTTCTATTACCGGGATGTCCAGGGTGTTCATGGATGTTATGCTTTTTCAGATATATCTCATACCATGAACACACCATGTTTGCTAAGGTAACTTGTTAATGCTGAAAATACTGACGGTTTTGAACTTTTCTGCCATGAATAACAGTATCATGAGGTATCTTTACCGTGTATCTTGACTTCTGCTTTTGTTATTTTAGGATTAATCCTCAAGAATTATGAAAAATGAAGTATGACATTTATAACTTTTTATACCTACTGTTATATTGCCTTCCAGTGAGAATGCACAAAGTTCTGCTGCTCTGTACAACATATGAAATTGCCCTTTTTCTCCACATCCCCTGACATTAAGTAGAGAAGTAAAATATAATCTCTTTCTCACCTATCCCAAGGGTGATCACTGACATCCTGCGATGGAAAGCAGGTGAACCAGACAGACAATCATGGCAAATTTACTAAATCTAATTTGTAGTTGACGTGGGGCTTTTAGAATTGAAGGCCCAAGAACATAGGAAAAAATGTTTTTTATGCTTAAATTGGAGGAAGAGTGGACAGAGATGTGAAAATGTGACTGGACCAAAGCCTGTCACCAGTGCATGATTTAACGGTAGATGAAGGGGGGGGGGATTCTCTGTTTATTCAGATTCTCCTTAGACTCTGCATGTGGCCTCCACTTCAAAGGATGAGGAAGAAAGTGACTTTTGTACTTTTTGGGCTTGTTTTGGGGAAAAAGTATTCTTTTTTGCATGACTCTCCTGGAAGAAGAAGGAGTCTATGACTGTGACTCTTTCTCTCTGGGAGAAAGATCAGGAGGACAGAAGAGATCGGGAGAGCTCTTCTTGGGGGAGGGGGCTCTTCCAGCATCCTTCTGCCCAGTGAATTCAGCACAGCAAGGTGCCATCTCAGGGGGCATTGTATTCTGAGCCCAAAGAAGTACAATCAGTCTTTATGCTGGGTGGTGGAGTTAGACATCCCTTTACACTTGAGGGATTTGTGTTTATTACTATCTAAATTTCCATCTGGAACCCAAGTCCAAATATCTAAGCCTTGGAGCCCAGATTGCGTGGGTGCCTAGTGACCTGAGCTAGCCCCAAATCTCCTGCCCCGGAGGTGTTTACCTATCCAGGTCACCAGGCCTCAGGCATGTTCCTTTCCTATTTTCCTCATTGAAATATTTTGTTCTTCAATGCTGTTCATCTTGAGGAAACTAAGAAGGAAGGCAACCTGAAAGAATTGATTCTCCATAATTTGTGAAGAATTAATAGCACTCCAACCTGTATTTTTTGTGAATCTTCTAAAAAAAAAATGAAGGCTTGGAGAATCTTGAGGGGTCTAATTTTAAGTCCATTAACAGATTGAAGTGGGAAAAGGCACCTGAGTAGAAAAGGATGCCATATGGGAGGGGGCATTTTGCTTGCCCCGGAATCAATTCTAGGTTCCTGCACCAGCTATGTTGTCTGCCAGCTGCTCCCCTTTCTCTTCTGATGTCTTTAATGAAGACATGCATCTCTCAAAAATCTTGCAGCCTTCTAAGGCCTGGGGCCACCACCAGAACTCTCACATAGCCTCTTGCAGGGCACAAGAACTGTACTTTCAAAACTATCCCTGGTGATTCCTGCGTGTAGAACTTTGTCTCAATACCACCTGCTTCTCCAAAGAGCTGAGGTTTTTCACATGGGCCACTCCTGTGGGGGCTGGGGAGCCTCTAGGAAAAGCACTATTTAAAAGATAAATAAACCAAACAAAACAAAAATTTAAAAAAAGGAGCCAAACAAAAGGAAAGGAACAACTGTACTAGGAGAGCTCTTCTTGAGTAACTGAGAGGTAGAAAGGTGGTATGGGAAGGGAGCAGGGTCGGAAGCGGCACAGGAGAACATGGTGCTGCTCCCGATTCCTCCAAGCAGACCTCTCCGCTCAGGCCAGTTTCCCCTGTACATTCTGGGTGCTGGACACTTCTTGCAAGTTTCTTTCTTACTGTGTCCTATGCCTAGCTAAACACTTGCCCCACAGTGACCATTTACACCCTATATATTGAACTAGTTACTCCGTCCCAGCCCAGCTATAGCTTACTTTCAAATGCAATCTCACATTCTATGCAGATATATTCAAACAGGTGTGCAAATGAAAGCAAAAAATGAAAGACACCAAATGCTCCCAAAAGAAGTCAAGTGTTCATCTATGAGAAACACCTGACAGACCTTCTGCCTCATTAACACAGTCCCAAATGCCAGGACCCAAATCCTGGCTCTTTTCTCAGGCAGGTGCCTTTGGGGGAAATGGACCCACCACGCTGAGCAGCCTGTGAGTTTCCTATTCACCCCGAGCAGATGTTCAGGGCTGCAGCAGGCTGTAAGGTAATTGGCTAAAAATATAGACTGACTCCTGTGCCTGCGCTGCTCTAAGCATATGGAGTCCAGATGCCCTGGTGCAACACAGCTGGCCATGGTGGTAACACACGTCTCTTTGGCCAGTTTTTCCAACCATCTGAGAGTTCTGGGTCACAACCTCTGTATCTACCACTCTAAGCCTGAAGGCCTCTGCTCTGATCGCCAGTGTTTCTTCCCACCCAGCATCTCAGCTGTGGCATCTGTAGGATCTACCAAAGCTGGTTTCTCGCACCTCCTGAAGCAGCTCTTAATCCATCTCTGAGTCTCCATTTGTGCTGCTATAATTTGAGTGAAACCCCATACCAGCTGTACATCAGCAAACAATTCTGGAATATTCACCTTCAACCTGGACCTTCTTATGCTGCAGACCCCCAACATGGACTCCCTTGTTCTAAAACAGGGTTTTCAGTCCCCGGCTATACAGTGGAATCACCCAAGTGGCTTTTGAGAAGCAGCGGAGAGGCTGTGGGCCCCACTGCAGAAATTCTGATGGAATCAGCTAGCCCATAGTGCTCTCTGGAATCAGGAGTCAAGGAGTCTGTTGAGGGCCCCCTGTGGCCTGACATGTGAGGTTTCTCGTGGCCTGGTCACTTTCCCATCTTCTCAGTTGTTCTTCTAGACCCCAGTTTCTCTATGTCATGTCTCTGTCTCTTAGCTCTTGCTCTCTGAGTTACATACTAGCTCATTTTAAAATCTTCCTCTCACTGGCAATCACTTCTCTGAAATATTCATGGGTTCTCATGGGGAGACACAGCCTTCATTTCTATCTACATATTCCTGCTCCAAGCAAAATTACAACTATTATTGTTATTATTGTTGGCTTGATTCTCCACGACACTTGCCTGAACTCCAAGGATGGTATTTTAATCCTCTTCACCTGTGTCTCATGCCCCCTAGCATGGGGTCCCCGTGCTGCCCACTCCTCACACTCCTCCTTTCTGAGGACCGCTTTGCGCTTCCTGTTCTGTGTCTTGGAGTTAGCTAACAGGAGCCCTTGCTTCTGACCGAGCTGAGCTGTTCTGCGTTCCCTCCTCCATAGTCCTTACCGCAGCTTTACATACAGCGTACTCCTCTATGAGGTGGGGTAACTGAGACACTGAGAAGGAAGAAGCTGTACAGACAGGAAGGCATGATAAGTGACTGTCCAGTGAGGAAATGTGTGCTTCTCTGCTTTTGTTACAGAGACATCGTGGTGTCCAGGTCCATTAATAAGACTGTTTGTTTCTGCCAGCGCTTCACATCAACAGCACAGATGTTTTAATAGATGATGCAGTTTTGAGAGGAAATAGTCAAGATGTTCATGATTACTTCCTTGTGTAGATTCCTCAATCAGAGAGGTCAGCAGTGTAGTGTCCACTGTGACAAAAAGACACCTGTAAGAAAGAGTTGAGGGAGAGAAGCACAGAGGACTGAATGAGTAAGCACCTCCAAGCTTCAGAGTGCTCCAGAGGTTTCCTGGTTCCCGGATGTACAGGAGATGTGGCAGTACGGACAGGAGCTCACTCAGAGGTTGTCAAAGAGGGGTAACTACTCCATGTCATGTAGCTACTTTTGGAAAGAAGTTGGAGTTGAGCCAGTTTGGGTCCTCACTGAGCTGAGGACTGTCTCCTGCCACATCCAAGGAATCATTTCAGCCACTTTTGTACAGACATCAGAGCCTGGAGTGCCCTTGAGTAGCTGAGCACTTCTTTTGCACGTGTGAAGCCTAGGGTCACTATTAAATGGGTTACAAGTGGCTCATAGAAAAGACAGATAAAACTCAAATTGTCTAAGACCCCACCATCCAAATGCTACTTTCATTTCAAGGTTTTCTTCTTTTTCTTTCTTTTTTTCTGACACTTTTCCTATGTAGTTTTACATCAGCAGCTCAATATATGGCTTGTCTTTGGTTGAAATAGGTTTTTATAGGGTCAAGAATGAATCGCACTGGTGCCGCGACTCCCTCACAAGTGCAAGGTCCTAAATTCAATCCCTAGTATTGCCAAAAAAAGAAGTGTTTATATTTATAGTTTTATATAATTTGGGGTTTGCACTTTTATTTTAAAACATATCACAAATGCTTTAGTTATTTTAAAAAGGAGCAGAAGGATGAAAAGTAGAATTGAATTAAATGGAAGGAAAGGAGGAAAGTGATTCCCCTGGGGCAGCCAGGGCCTGGGTTGGAGCAGAGAGATGGGGGTCTGTCTGGCACCAGCTGCAGAGGCTGGGAAATCAGCCCCATGCTCTCCAGACTCCTGATCCGTCATCCCCACACCTGTCCTTCCTGTTTCTTTTGCAGGTGGCAGCTTGAATGATGGCTTGTGGCACTCAGTTAGCATCAATGCCAGAAGGAGCCGCATCGCTCTCACACTGGATAATGAGGCTGCATCCCCCGCTCAGGACAGCGCCCGGGTGCAGATCTATTCCGGAAGTGACTATTACTTCGGAGGTAAATTCTCCAGGCTTAGAAACTGAAAATAAAGTTCGGGGGTGGGGGTGGGAGTGTGCAGTGGGGAGCTATTTCACCATAAGGGTTCTTGCTTTGTCAACTAGACAGTTCTCCCAACACGCACACAAACACACACACTCAAGCCCAAAATAGTGAGAAGCAAACTCTCTCACAGCTGTGCAAATATAAATTATCTAGGCCAGTGCTGAGGGAGAAAAACACTTCAGTGAGAAGAGCTCACATTACATAATAAGTCCAGAAGAGGTGTCTGCAGCCACACCGAGTTTGGTGCTCACCCTGGGCCGGAGATGCTCAGCAGAGAAGTGAGAGAAGGTGAATTCAGTGTGCAGTTCCCACATGACAGAAGTTCAGAGGAGGCCACAGGCAGGTCTGCTCAGTCCACTGACACCTCACTCTCCCACTTCGGCCCCTGGAACAGGCATCCGACAGTGAGAAGGATCTGAGAGACTCCATGCAGTGAAGGTGACTCAGATTCAGCCTGATTACAGGTGTTTATTTGGTGAATCCTGGAAACCTTTCAATGATAAAAACACACGAGTAAACTGATGGGGATGAATTCAGTGTCTAGTGGTGTTTTATATATGCATACACGTTTTATTGAGTTCTCAAATGTATTTATTTTATTACAAAAATAGTATCTGATTTCTCAGTCAGGTTTTGTATTACAGAACTAACTCTGAGGGAGAGTTAACCCGAGTGGCCAGCTAGCTCTGCCTTGCGGACCTCAAAATCCCTTACCTGGAGCAGGGGACACAAGCTTACTCAAAACTGCTGGCAGAGCTCAGTGAGAGCAGGACTTAAATGTCCACGATGAGGATTGGAGTATCACTCAGTGGTGCTGCACAAGGCTGTGGGCTCAATTTCCAGAATATCACACACACACACACACACACACACACACACACACACACACACACACACACACACACACTGCACAGAGTGGCACCTGCTATATGGCAAGGAGTGGACAAATTGGTTTCGACATTTTCAGGCATGGGCTGCAGTCTAGGCAACACTTACCGCTTCTACTTCTATTAGGAAATTGAAGAGACATATCATATACAGTTATGCACTATAGTCTCTCTGTCTCTCTCTCTCTCTCCACTGAACAAAGGTCTGCACACATGGTAAACATGAGCTCTTTACCTCTGAGATCTCTTACTTCCAAACTCCAGGATACACCACTCACTTCTCTACTATCAAGGAAATGTGGTTAAAGATGTAAAAAAAAAGTGGGGGACCTTCCTAGGTGCAGGATGCATGTTCATATCTTCTGGAGGGGAGCCAGAGTGGAGTACAGCCTTGAAGTTGTTTTCTGGGGATGTACAGACCTCTGTCTGTCAACCCAGGGATAGATAACACTTTCCTTTAGGAGAAGTATGGGCTGAATCTGGCCTCTGTGTTTGATATGACTTACTTTACTTGGTTCACGTTGAAGCTTTATGAGGTAGGTAATAAGATCCCTATTTAATAGATTAAAAATAAAAAACATGTTTGCTGATATAAAATAATCTGTACAAAGCCATAGTGATAGCACTTAGTGAAACACAGATTCAAATCCATATCTCAGTTCTCCATGACCATGACTCACCAATGAAAATATAGTCAAGAACCATCTTGGGACCCCCAAAGGGGTACCTCATAGACTGCATAATGATATGTCTTGTGTACTGTTTTAGTAAAAGAGAAAGAAAGAATTATCTTGAATTTATTTCCGGTGAAAATGCCCTAAAGAATTACAGCATAATGAGCATCTGACATGCCACAAAGGCAAAATTATACTGTCACTTGATGAACAGCCATCAGAGCCATTGGAGGGGCTTTGGGGGGGGGGGGCTGGCTAGGAGGTAAATTGATCTATGATTCAAACAGTGTTTAAACAAATGTCCCATACGCAGTCTATAAACTTAACCAACATGAAAAATGAGTTTCAGTAATAATAGTCAACTTACATAAATTCTCTCTATAGCTCCAATTAGAAGTTGTAGTACCTCTCTTCATTTTATGGCGTGCTTGTGAGCTGTTAACCAGCTGCTGGGCTTCGGCCCAGCCCTGACTGTCTATTAGAGATGGCTGAAATAATTCCCAATTATTTATGGGTTATTGCCATGTTTTGAAGCTTGCATCCCCATATGTTCAGAACCTATTAAAACCATGGAGATGGAGTTTATAAAGAGCACAGCACTCAAGTAACTGTACTGCTCTATACCTGTCTTAATGAGAAGTAGCTATGCCCTGGTTGCAAGCAACGCTAAATCAGTGTATCTTTTTTTTTTTTTTAAAGAGCACTGTTTAAAAACGTATAGTGTTAACCTTTCACTTGTGCCATTATAGTTCTATAACTATGTACATTTAAACTCATAACCCTGAAAGCCTAGATTTGCTCCACACATAATTCAAAATTCCCATTATGTTCCTATATATACCTTTCTCAGGGTCTAAACCTGTTAATGCTAACAATTAACCAGGCAATTGCTCTGCTGCTGTTCTTACCCAAAGCATAATTTCCTTTGAAAGTGTAATTTAGAGTCAAGATGTACATTTAGATGTGTGTTTCAAAACGGAGCTGAGATTCCCAAGTGGTTACGATGTGTTGCTTCCTTGAAATGAGGGAAGGATGCCAAATCAAAGAATGGCAGATAGCTCACCAACAGGAAGACATAAGAACCAGGTAAATGGAATGGTATTGCCCTTCCCGTTAACACACATTTTAGTTTCCCATTAAGCGGTTGAGTATTCTGGTTTCATACTATGTCTGCCCCTCCCTGCACATGGTAGGATTGACAACGAAAGTGTGTGCACTGCTATGAATGAGGAAGCACCGAATAATTAGACCTCAAGGTCTTCCATCAATAAGTCACCAAAGCAATGAATGATCATTACAACATTCTTCTTCATCTTTTTTTTCTCTGTCCCACAGGGTGCCCAGACAATCTCACCGATTCTCAATGTTTAAATCCCATTAAGGCTTTCCAAGGCTGCATGAGACTCATCTTTATTGATAACCAGCCCAAGGATCTCATTTCAGTTCAGCAAGGTTCCCTGGGGAATTTTAGTGATTTACACATTGATCTGTGTAGCATCAAAGACAGGTAATTATTGTCTCTTCTCTGTTCTCCTACCCCCTTCCCATTCTCACTGTTCTAAATATGAGTTTCTTTAAACAAAATTCTGATCCACCCATATTAGCCACATTAGACATAATTGAGTTGCCTAATGGAAAATATTTCTGAAAGGATTTCAGGCCCAGAGAAAAATGGTTTAAATTAGTTGAGTCTCTCTTCATGTTGACTTGCAGTAAATGGGACATGCAAATTAAATCAAAATACAAAATTGTGAAAGGATTAAAATTTTATGCATAAACAACATTTGATTACTTTGAAGTTAAGAGTGAAGCAAAAAGGAGGGCGGGATTGTTTCTCTTCTCCTAAACCATTTTATACTTTACTACAGTGGGTATCTACTTTGCCACAAGCACACAAGCAGCAGGCCTCCTGGGAGTCCTACAGCCAGGGCTTCGCAGTGCCCAGCTGTGCTGTGCAGAGCAGCACTTGAAGGTGCTTGATACTTCTGTCACATGATTTCTTTGGCCTTGAGGAAATAAAACTCCGGCTATCAAAGATTTGCTCTTTTGCTCTGTAACCCACAGATCGAGCCACAGCTCATTTTCTCTCCCCATGTCTCCTGGGTTTCTATTCCTCTGATAATGAAGTTTCCAGATTAAAAGGCACATTGCAGAAAAGCAAAGAAAGGATTCTGACTATCCAGCAAGATTTACCATGTTTCTTCCCTTGAACCAGTCTCCTTTGTTCATCTAATTCTGTTCACCTCAGTCAAATGCCTTCGATGCAATGGGTGAACACTATCTGCTAAGTGCTTACGCATGTGTTGGTGATAGAGTTTCTCTGCTCATATTTCATCAGGAAATTAATCATTCATTAAAATAAATGAGATAAATGACCAAGAATGCAATGTAGCCTGGCCCTAGGAATGAGCTCAGAGAGAATTGAGGATGCAATATTCATTTTAATCTTTTTTTTTTTTTTTGAGACAGGGTCTTGCTTTGTAGTTCAGGCTGGCCCTGACCTCACTGTGTAGCCTAGGCAAGCCTCGAACTCAGCAATCCTCCTGTCTCTGCCTCCTGAGTGCTGGGATTACAGGGTGAGCCACCACGCCCGGCTATTCAGTTTAATCTTAAAGGAGGGAACAAAGTAGGGCTTGGTCAAGATGGCAGTGGGTGGGGTCTGGTAGGACATAGCATATGTTAAAGACATGAAACAGGCAAGAGCATGGCTTGTGAATACATATTTGTACAATTCAAATAGTATATTTTGCATTTAAAATCTTTGTTATTGGGATGGACTTAAATTGATGATGTGTAATAGTTTCATTGGCAGCATTTAGTTTTTCCAGAAGTAGGCAATTAGTGGTATGTCTTCCTATTCTTGGTCTCTTCAGTACAGTCAATACAGCTCATTGTGATGTTGAGTGTGGGTGGAGGACATGGCTTGAACATATCAAGACCAATATGGGAAGAACCATATGTACTAGTAGAATTTGGTTGCATGCTTTAGGTAATTTAGAGATTTGGAAGCAAGGTGGTCAGATTTGCCTGATAGAAGGAGAACTCAGGAACAAGAAAGATGCCTGGGTGGAGAATAATTGCCACAGTATGAAAAGTAGCAGGTGCCTCTGCTGAATGTCACAGAGGTCAGCTGTGCAGATCGTGGTCTCTGTTGCTGCTGAAAATGGCTGATAGAATTTGGTAGAACTTTGCACATATTTCTTTGTTAATATCACTACACATGGGGTGATTAAAAAACCACACAACTTCCTGGCTCTTGTGATTCATTTCTGTTTGTTTGACCAGCTGGAAAAGTGGATAATAAAATGTGTGCTTCATGAAGATGGGGTAGTTTAGACATCTCAGGATAAAAGGTACCAGCAGCGGCCACCCCTACAGTCATTAGTAATGATGAGGGACAGCAAGCTGCTCTGTCATCCAGCACAGTCTTCAGCAACATGTGGATCAGTGTAGGAAACATTTACCAATGGGGTCCCTTTGATACCTTAATTTCTAATCAGGGAAGCTTTCATTATTTTTGATTACATGGAAGTCAATGCCATCTACACTGCACCATTACTTCCATGTAATTGTAGCCTTGTATAATTATGTTACATACAATTGTGTTTTAGTTAATTGTATAATAGAGGATTGTTTTTAGTTTAGTGGGTAAATGGCACGTTTTTCTTGATTTGCCAGACATTTTCTCTAGCAGAAAGGAAACTAGTTGCAAAGGCTTTGCTTGACTCATTACTGGTTAAATTCACATTTGCTATTTGTTGGTGAGGACCAAGGGTTGGACGGGCAGGTGATTTCTGAGTGGTAAATTTTGTTTTTAAACTGTCAGTCAATGTGAATTTGATTTAGGGTCAAGTGTAAGTCTTTGCCTTCAGAGCGCTGGGACCTGGGTGCAGTAAGATTGCAGAGGAGCTGTTTGGCTGGGACTCCTCTCTGGAAAGGCAGTGGAGGGACAGCCTGAGAGTCTCTCCTTTCCCCCCAGCCTCCTTCCCTTCCTTTCATAGTAACAAGCAGAGAACTCCTTCTTGCTCTCCCAGGCTTCTTCTCCTTCAGAGGAAACAGGAGTCCCAGCCTTTCTTTTCTGGTGGATCATTTACACATTTACATTTTCTTAGAGCTGGTTATTGTGTATAAATAAAATACAGGAGGCTGGGGATTTAGCTCAAGTGCTACTGCACCTACCTTGGAAGCACAAGGACCCGAATTCAATCCCTGGTTCCGCAAAACAAACAAACAAACAAACAAACAAACAAACAAACAAACCCATAAGAAATCACAGGTCTTCACAGAAGACCAAAGAATGGTCCAAAAACTTAAGAGCTTCCTGTACTGAGGGCCTCAGGGAGGCTGCCTTTTCACTGTGGCTGGTGCTCCGGTGGCTTCTGTCCAGTTTGAGCTGCTTAAAATGTGCCTTTATAAAATACTTCTGGGAGTATTTTGTGTCAATAATTGGCAAATTACCAAATCTTCAGGCCTCTGAAAGAGCAGTGAGTACAGGTCTGGCCACTGCTCTGAGATAATAGAAAGTATTGGCTTTAGGCAGCTGTAGGGTATGAGATCAAAGAAAACTGGGAGAAGAAGCTGTTAGGATCTGAGTGGATCTTCATGACCCTCCATAGTCCTCCTGAACCTGCAAACCCCTCTTCTACCAGGCAGAGGATCAGTCTCATCATCCCTCCACCTTAAGCTCTTAACAGGCTATATCCGTTCACTCCCTTGGACTTGAAGGTCAGACATGATTCTAAGCCATCATTTGCCTTGAATAATTGTTTTGTTTGGCGAACAACTAACTTTTATACGTGCTGTGGTTCAGTCTCTTTAGATAGGGATTGAACAAGTGAGTGAAACAGAATTTTGCTTCTTCCTGAGTGTTTAGGATGGTCTAAGAATTGTAGAAGCCCTGTGGGTGAGAAGCACTAAGATCTTTCTTTTTAAAAGAGGTAAACTAAGATGCAGAGAGACATATCAACTTCTGAAAGTTCACAGGAAGCTTAAATTATACCCAAGAATATTGTCATTGGTCTCTTCTGTACTGTCTACCAAACAGACACTGACATGAAAATGTTACTGGGTACCTGTGATATATATGTAACTCTGTCTTCTGCTCAACCACAGACACTTCTTGAGACTGTGTAATATGTCACATTCTTTGTAAATCTCATGTGCCCGAAGTGTAATTCCAGTTAAAAGGACAGCTCCATTCAAAGTGGTTTGTGTCAGGCACATCCCAAATGGGCCAATGAGAGCCAGATCTACAGGTTTCTCTTGCTACCATCCTTATAGAAGAGGCCAACTCAAAACCTAGAGCCATCCACCATCCTACCTTGGGTTTAAAATTATAGGAGAGCAAGAAAAAATATCACATTATGGCCGAGAACTTGGATAGGAGAGTCTGAGGTGAGAAGTCAAACTAGGAGAACAGAACAAGGACGTGGATATATAAGCTACCTGAAGTGGAGGGAATCAAAGGCCACACCTGGGAAGATTCCTAAATCCTAGGGCAGGTGACTGGAGCTTTTAAATCCCAGCTCATCATTAGCAGTTGACATATGACATGTGTGTTATTTGATTTTTTTTGTCTGTGAGTCACTTTTTGCAATACAAGTTTATAAAGCCTAACTTTGGGTTAAGAGGCAAATTGCAATGTCTGAACAGGCCTGAGCTTAGTTGTATTTTTTGTATACGGTTTCTAATCAGAACATGTTCAACATGTTATTTCCCAAATCCAAATGCTGACCAACTCTTTGGCTTTCCTGAGGACAGAAAGTTTAGAGGTTCCTCCAAATATCCCAAAAGCCCCACCATGACCATGTAGTTCCCAGTGCTCTCTGGTGATCCCCATAGAAATATCTCTTTTCTACAGCTTCACTTGGGATTTGACCTCCTCTAGACAGCATCTGCCCCTCTGAGCCACTAACCATGGCCCTTTAGGAAGGCAGCATCTGTAGTTGGTCTTGGGGTTTTCCTAAGACAGTGGTTTCAAAGCCTGATCAAGGATGAACCTAGAAAGCAGAATTTAAGGAGACCCCTTATTTCCAGGCCATCGCATGTGTACTATCTGCACTGACAAGAACCCAACTGTGCGGGCCCTCTTAAGTATTGCAGGTAAATTTGGGTGTTGCCTCAGAATCACAGAAAGAGCTTATCTGAATACAAATTGCTTGAAAGTAAGCATTTCTAACATTTGCATTTCTAACAAAGTCCTGGCATGGTGCCCTTGATACTTCAGCCCAGGAAGCACCTGCAGACCCCTTTTAAACACTGACCCAAAGGTTCTGTAAATGTGGAGAGGGATAGAATTTTGCCTTCTTGTAACCACAAGCAGCTGTACTCCTGGCCAGAAGCTCATGTGGTCTCCAGAATGTTCCCTGAGGCCTGTCTCAGTATCCCTCTTTCCAAAGTATAAAAATCAGTTCAAGGAGCCCTATGAGTGTCTGGCGTGGGATTCCTTTCCCTGCAGGCTTGTTTTCACTTAGCTCATCCCTGTTTTCTACCTCAAACAAAGCCTTTAGGGATGTACTGAAAACAGATCCTCAGATGTGGAAGCTTTAGGGGAATGTAAGTTAGAAGAGCTTTTCTAAGGAGGACAGTTGCCTTTCTGACCCCTACTAAACATTACAGTTTGATCTTTCTAGAAAAAGAAAAAAAAATCACAACCTATAGGTGACAGTGGTGCCACCATAATGAGAATGGTAACTTCCCATATAACATGTCCATCAAAAGTCAAATAAAAACTTTATAAAGATTGACAGACATTGATACCATATGGCCCAGTACTCAACAAATGGTCTGTGGGTCTCATTACCTAAGAACCTTTTCTTATGGGGATGTTGTTGGGAAGTCTTTAAAGGTTATCAAGGTCATCCTGTCTTTTCAGGGTCACCTGATGTTGCATAGGCAGAAATGGAGGTCACACAGAGGGTGGGAAAAGTAGGTATGGAAGCAAGGACAGTCCTGGGTCAATGCTATTGCATCCTAAGGAGATTTTTTCACTCTAATCTTCTTGAAAAAAATGAAACAATTTAATTTTTTTCCCAAAGAGTGGAGCACACGTGGTACAGTGTATTCAATTTCCTGCACCCAAATGAGTAATGAAATGTAGCTTGTTCCCTCCATAGCCCTCTTTCTCCCAACATATTTTCTTTTAAGAAACACATCTGCCAAACTCTTTGGTCAAGATCTTTACTTTCTTGGCTTGGGATTTGGAGTGCTATAAACACTGAAAGTGGGAAGCATTATGTTGGATAACCTCCCATAACAGACTCCTGCTAAAAACCCTCCAATGTGTGGGAGTTTGTTAAAAACAGTGGATAATATAAAAAGAGTATGTTGCGGGGTAATACATATGTTTTAGCTCTATCTCTAAAATCTAAAGTTTTTATATTTGATGCCAGAAAAGCCAGAGTGAGGGCATTGCCCACACAATCTGAGCACCCCTCTCTAAAACGAGAAATGTTAACAATATGGTCCTCTCTCCGCACTCATGGGATGGGGCCAAGATCAAAACAGGATTCTTCTGCTTTCTTATTTACCATTTCATGGCAGAAAAGGAAAGGTTATATTTTATGCAAGAGTGACTGTGGAAAAATTCTCTAAATGCTACATCATTTGATTGTCCCTATAGCTCTACACAAGGCCACCAAATGGCTCTACCTCAGGCCAACATCACTTGGCAGCATGTTATAGGTACAAATCCTCTAGTGACAAACTGGGCCGACTGGATCAGACACTTGCCAGGAGATATAACCTGAAATTTAAGAAGGACCCCACCTGACTCTGTGCTATGCTCAATGTGACAACTGTTTTGTCCCACTATTGCCACTTGCACAGGAAATCACCAATGCTCAAGGAGGGTCACTTATTGCCTATGAGCATATTTTTAATAATTTAAGTGAGTCATGACTCAAACCCAGTTTTTGCTGATTTCTTTTATTTAAGTTGATTTTATTGGCACATTTTATATATAGACTTTATTTTCTTTCTTATTATCGAATGTCTTAATCATATAAACCTCATGAGCCTTTTGCCAAAAAGCCTGAAAGGAAAAGGAGTGCAAGACAAAATGGAAATTGGAAAGTTAAATGTTTTTCCTTTAGATTCAGAAGGTTTTTCTAGTCTTTCTCAGGTCAGAAACCAAAAGGGGTACTCCTGCCTCTCCTCAGCCCAGATGACAGGTTGAGTGTATCGACACAGGCACCAGATACCGAAAGTCCAATTTTATTTGCTTAGTCAAGGGACGGAGTGGCTGGGTCCAGGAAGCCTGCACATGTCTACTCTCTCATTGTATTCCCTCTCCCTCTTTCTCTTTGCTGTAAAAGAACCTGACACACCTGTGCAAGGTACCTAGGGCTCCTTTTTCCTCAGATCCAGCTTTGAATCAATTATTTGTTTTTCTTTTTACCAAAATAAATGGCCTTCTCTGACTTATCCAGCCACTAGCAAACAGACCTGAGTATATGGACCCTAGTGGTCTTTAAAAGGCAAAGCAAACAGAGGAAGGGATCACAGAGAAAATGAGCTTTTAAGAGGAATTGCAAGGAAGGCCGGGTTAGGCAGGGTACTCTAGGTGCTTCATTGTGTAGAACGGTCTAGGAGGGAAACGGTGAGGTGGAGGTCTGCATGGACAATGGAGGGTGACAGAACTCAGGTCATGGTTAAAGGGAGAACTTTCCATCCCTCCAAAACAGTCCAGACTCTAAAAAAAAGGCCTTATGTGCAGCTAATGTTTAAATAATTTTGTTGTTGGCCAGTGCATCTTTGTGTGCATGTGTGTACACATATGTATTATTTTAATACTTGAAACATGGCTCATCAGTGGGTCACATTAATACAAACAGTACAGTCGAGAACTCATCTGGAGGCTAATCATCCCTGATAACAATAGCATTAACTTTTTGCACACATGATGAAACTGAGAATAGGGGGACTAAGTAACTTAGGCAAGGTCACACTGCCAGGGTGAAGCAGAACATGGCTGAAAATGAATGAGTGTGGTTGGACAGATTGGCCCTGTCCTTGCATGGTGTGCTACTTCTGACCCTGCAGGGACCCAGCAGCCCACCTTCTTTAGCAGGACCGTGAAGTAGAAAATGGGGTGTTTCTGCCTTGTGTCAAAATCACAAATGGGGGCCGGAGGGTTAGCTCAGTGGTTCTGGTGCCTGCCTCGCAAGTGCAAGGTCCTGAGTTTGATCCCTGGTAACCACATATAATGCTGGGCTTGGAGACTCATGCCCACCAGCCATCAATACCATATACCACAGTGCTGGGCGTGGTGGCTCACGCCTGCAATCCCAACACTCGGGAGGCAGAGACAGGAGGATTGCTGAGTTCGAGGCTTGCCTGGGCTACATAGTGAGCTCAGAGCCAGCCTGAACTACAAAGCGAGACCCTGTCTCAAAAAAAAAAAAAAATCACAAATGGGCTCAGTAAGGCAGAGTGAGGAGGGGTGCGAGTAGAGTGGGTGGAGTGTCCTGGGAGCTGTAGGGGTGACTATCCAGAGAAATCACTGTTACAGCCTTGTGTTGACCCTACCAAGAGACAGTGGGGACAGCTAAAGCCTCCACCAGCAGATGTGGTGTTATCTGGACTGGAGGGGTGACCTGGGAGTAAAGCAACTGTAGAACTAGCCTGAAGTGACAGTTTCATGAAGCTAAATTTGGTATGGGCTCTCCATCTGGACTCCCACAGAAAGTACTGGCGTTTTGAATGTCCCATCCCATGTCATACCTCTTTGGATGTTAGTAGGAAAGCAGTGCTCCAGAATCATACAAACCTAGGTTTGACTGGGCTGAGTGCCCTTGAGCATGTGCCTCTCTTCCCTATCACTGTTCCTGTTGCTTGCTCTCACAAGGCAAATGTCTTGTTACATTGGCCAGTTGAGTAGCAAGGACCCCAGGGCCCCTTTGATTCATGGAAAACACAGAGTGCCAACCACCCTGAGGGGATGGGTCCTTCTGGCCCATCAGCAGTAAGAATCTTCCCCAGCAACTTGTAATCTGAAATATTGATGAAGACAAAACCACAACAATGGGCTGGGGAAACTCTCACAGCACTTCCAAAGATGAAGGTTTCATTCCAACAGCTAATGTTGTGAGACTGAGTCATGATGGGCACATTCAAGGCAGCTTGAAAGCATGTCTGTTGAAAGCTAGAGGTGCCTGGATCCTCTGACCTGAAAAATACTTGCCAAGAAATTCAGATTTTTAGATAACATGTAAACCCAAGGAAACTTTTTTCTCTAATTTAAAGCATGAGAAAAAGATTATTTTAAATTCTCAACTCTCTTCTGTGAGGGAGAAACATTTCTAAATTAATAATTAGAAGAAAGATTCTTCCTTATTGATTTCTACATGAGATCAATATCTCAATAAGTTCTCATCCAACACCCTGATAAGGGCTTTCCATCTGTATTTCACATTGTCTAGAGAGTTCTCTTCTATATAACAAATATCACATTCAGTTTTTCTTCATCTGCATTGACTAATACTCATTAGGTTCTTAAAGCAAAGCACCTACCACTTTCAATACTGTTTTGTTCTTTCCAACTGTGAGCTCCATTTATCCACACAACAAGCAGAGAAAGGGAATTGGGTGTTCTGAGTTAGTGAAAAACCAAGTCTGACCTGCAACAGAAGATTCTCACTTGTTGATGCTGTGAATGCTAAATTTAAAATTAGAGCTATGATATTTTTATTTTATTTGAAGGTCTCCTGTGGGAAGGTCATAGGACATGTGTGCAGCTTGGTGGATTTATTATGATGGGAAAACAGAAGAATGCATAAGTGGGTCCAGCTGCTCTTGCATGGAGGCGTAGCTGTCCTTTATTCTCGCACTCCTAGTCCCCAGAAGGAGCTTGTGTCTTCCTGGTTGCCTGACTAGTGAAACTGGCATTAACATAAATTTAAAAACTGGGCTCAAAACAGATCCACACTGCAGATTCTGAGATGGGAAACCTTGTATTGCCTATATTTTAGCCGAGCTCTGGACACAGTCTGCCATTTAACCTCTAGTGTTTCACCTTCTTCAGTAGTCAGTGGAAGTAAGTGTACAGTTTGCAATTGTACATGGTAACACAAGAGGCGGGTGATATTATTCCCTCATCACTTTTGGAGTTTTGACAAGGACTAACTCAGGGCTGAAAGATGAAAGTTCTACAGGTTAAAAGCTAGAGAGACAGAAATGGATGGTTCTCTATGTATATTTGCAGGCCAGATTTTTAAAATCCTGTGCAAAGCAGAATACGATGACAACTTTTTTGAATAATTTACCTACATATGCAACCTATTTTATGGTTTGGACGTATGATTAATGCATTCACTTGATTCAAGTTACAGATTTGAAACCTTCCTTGTTGGTGTAGCTTCATCTTAAAAAAAAAAAAGATCTCAGTGAGGTGATTTACTATACACACTGCAGGCCTTTCTCTCCTGACACAAGAATTCACTGTAGACCATGGGAAGATAGCTGAACACCTGGGAACTGCAGAGGAAGAAAAACAAGCCTAAAGCTGATAGGTACTTCAGAAAAAAAGGTGATTATTTATATTTTGTCTCCAAGGGTTATAGTTTGTAAACTCCTATGATGTCTGCACATCTAGAACACCATGTACTTAATTATGAAAAAAAGTAGAATTATCTCACTATCTGCTTCTATCCATGCTGAAAAGTACAGTTTGATTTTAATAATTAGACAGGAGGCTAGCCCTGCCATGCAAGCTCATCATATGCATGGCCCTAGCCAACTCCGAGTTGATAGATTTGACTACATACATTTATGAAGAATTATAGAAAATCACACCAGGAATAAATATCTGCTTCAATCTCCACTCTTATTATGTACATGTGTGTGTTCATGTTTACTGTCTGACACATCCTGGTTTTTCCTGCTGTCCATGTTCTGCCCCTCACTGAGCCTTTTCTGAGCTCTGCTTTGGGTGCCAGGCATATGTCCTTGTCCTGGGAGTCCAGGATAAAGAGGCAGAGAGTCTTCACTCTTCAAGAGCACGCCATGATTGTTGTCTTTCCTGCTCTGGTCTTTGTTCAGTCCTTTGATTGGCATCTTTTTCTACCATTACAGACCAGTCTTGCATTTATCTCTTGTGCTCAGTACATCTCAGCCATGGCAAGAACATAATATCTGAGGCAAAGAGTGTGTCAGACTGTTTCTGGCTTCAGATGGCTCTGTGGAAGTACACAGGTGATCATAGAAGTGGTCATAGGTGCTACCAATGATAATGAGTGACATCATGCACACAGAGGTAGGATAAAATCTGAGAGGAAGACGGGTTCATACCAGGGATGAAGTGGTATGTCAAAAAACAAAGGCACATGGGTTTGATTATCCTCCAACCCACATAACAACTCTTCAGAGGTCACTCCAGATTTTTCTCAGTGTATCTCTCAGAGGTTTATACTTTTCTAAGTTTTTTACAGACCTTTGGTGGATGAGTCTGTGCTCAGACTTCTGGCTGCACGTCCTCTGCTGAAATCATTGTTTATTGCAGAGGCTCTGGAGCTACAAGGGAAAAAAAATCCACTTTTCTTAGTAGAAAGCTAATTCTACCTGGAATTTTAGCTAAAACCAAATGCCCATATTCTTCCCAAGCATGAATGTCCTGAAAATTCCTCTGTCTGTCATTAATGCCACTCCCTCCCCTCTCTTCATTTCCCTCCTTGGCCTCCCTGATTAAAGGATTTGCTTTCTAGTAAGCCCTGGCTTACATCATATAGGTTTTGCTTACATTTAGGCAAACAGGAAGGGAAGGAAGTCTGCCTCCTTAAAGCCAGCAGAGGTGGAGGTGGTGTAGAGATATCTTAGCTGGCAATTGGTAAATCCCAAGTATCTGAGAGTGGCAGGAGTACAGATTGTAAAGGTTACTCCAGTTACTCTGCTTACTCATAGTAGGCTACTGCTCTGGAGTTTGTGTAAAGAGATCCACACACTGGGTAGGGGGTTGAGACCATGGGGCTGGCAGAGACCCTTAGCAAACAGTAGAGAGAATGACAATGGACTGCAGTTTTCAGTGCTGTTAAATATTACTTCAGCATCAAAGGCATCTGTAAAAGAGAGGAAAGCCAGACCTAGCTCTTTAGAGCCTCATAACACTTAAACCTGATTGTATAATATATTTTTCATTATTCTCGTTTAGCACAATTGTTTGGAGACCCATGAGAAGAGACCCAGGGTTGAGCTTCCACCTGTAATAAAGTTTCTATATCCAACTATTCCTTTCTCCACAACACAGTGAGTTCATGACACAACACATGTTGATAGAATCATCCTAAGTGTAGAACCACATTTTATACAGGGAAATAAAATATTTGAGAATGATTTTGTTAGATACAATTTATCTACCCCGCTTTTCCAGTTACATTTATTTTTACAACATGAGGTATTCTCAGCAGCAAGGTCTGTAGAGCATTTTAGGTGACTTCTAACCTGAAGCATTAAACAGAAGGATCCAAATTTCTTAGACTTGCGTTTTTCAATTCCTGTCTTCCTGTCCTTCTTTATCTCCTACTGTATTAATTGTTCATTCCCTCTACTACTATTTACTGAGCATTGGCCTCTGGCTTCAAGAATCTCAAGAGCAAAAGAGCAACATAAGAAACATGGAAGCAGACGTCTTAAAGAAATTCATGGTTCTGAGAGACAAATGTACACCTCATATATTCAGACAGGCAAGCAGAAATGAAAACAGGAGTGGAAGGACATTCCAAAAGTGGGCCAGTACCAGCTCCATGGCAGCCAGTCTCCTTCCAGACCCCAGGCACTTGCCAGTGTTTTATTTGTCTGGAATTTCTTTCCATGTTGTTCTTGCCCAAATCTAGTCTGTCCATCACAATCTAGTTCACCTGCTCTATGCAGCCTCCCTAACTGTCCACAGTGGCTTTCCCTAATGTGATTGTCTCTGTTAATATGCTTGTGATTTCATTTAACTCCCAACCATAATTGGTACCTGCCTTTTGCCTCCTATGAGAAAGCCCTTGATTCAGTGATGCATTCAGGTGAAAGCAGGTGCTTTGCAATGATTTGCTCAATAATTTGAACATTTTAGACTGGAACAGCATTTGCTTCCTTCTGGTAGCCAAGGACAGACTGCTTTGGAATCTTGTACAACTCAACAGCGCCTCTTGGTGTTGGAAGACTTGTCCCAAGATATGGAATAAAGTTGGGAATGTTTAGAATCCTGTACATCTAGGACTCTAGAAACTGCTGCCTAAGAGTTAGGAATTAAAGCCCTTTGCCTCTTTCGCATCTTGAAAAGTTTCCGATGTGGCTTATGCCACATTTTGCTCTGTTTAAATAGCAAGAGCGCCTAATCAAAGCAGTGCTGGTGCCAGCTGTCGCTGCTCATGTGGTGTTCAATGCTCTGTCTGTAAGCACTAGCTATCAAGAGTATTTCTGTTTAGCAAGGTCATCATAAAATTAGACAAGCAAGCCATAGCAATGTATTTGAGCAGTGTAACCTATAAATAATAGTAGAAGGAAGTATACTAGTGAATTATGTTTATTACAGTCTTGGGCTTTAGGAGAAAATAAATGGGACACTCTGCAGTGGAAGGCAAGCCCAAAGGGAAAGCAGTTGTAGGAGACACAGAGAATATCTCTGGTGATTGGACCACGACATCAGCACCTCCTGGCAAGAAGATGTGTCCAGAAGAGCCTCCAGACTTAGTGGGGCTCTTGAGAAACTTCTGCAGGCAGAGGTGGGAGAGATTGCATTTACCTCATATGATGAGACTAGAAAAGAGTCATAGAGTGATATGAGCCTGTCCATGCATTTCAGCTATTTATCAGAAAGTGAAGTTGTCAAAGAATAAAAGCTTCATACGAATCCAGGAAGCATTTCTAAAGGCATATCTAATCCATACTATATCCCTAATTTCCTTCCGTGTTTTTCTTCTTTTTTCACTGTGGTCAGTAGAGTCTTAAAATTATTACTTAGTTTGACGATGTCAGATTTTTGCATCTTCTAACATAGAGGTGCTTTCAACTTTTGCCAAATTTCATCTAAATACATTTTTATTTAGATGGGAGAATAGGAGGGCCAGAATGGGGTGGGATAAGATATGTAATTTATCTTCTCTTTCTGAACTTTGTTAGTTTTCTACTGCACTCTAGCTGATGTAAATTAAATTTAGCAGAATAAAATGCTAGGCCATGTGCCAAGTGAGGATTCATCCTTCCACTAATTATCTTGTTCAATTCAATGAAGAGCAATATTAAAATATATAAATGTAAACTATTCTCATTTTTCTAAGGAGGGAACTGAGGCTCACAGTTGTTAAATTACTTTCTCAAGATTAGAGAGATAGTTCTTATTTTCCTTAGAAATTAATAGGCCTGGTAACTGAAGATTAAAAATAAATAATGTTACCCTTTGAAAGTTAAGCTACATCTATTGAATCTTAACAGATCACTTTGAAGATACAGGGCAGTATTCACCTGACTAGACTATGGCTGGTTTAATGTAAATATTCCCACTTTGAAAATGAGCCAAATAAATATAAGAAACTGATTCATAAACAGGGAAGCTTTCATACATAGAGGTGATTGTGTTTATGGGAGATGTGAAAACAGTTTAGCATCAGACACTTTAGCGAGGCCCATTCCAACAACAGCACCACATGCGGAGTAGTAGAGGTAGCATCAGTTGGGTACCCCTGTGTTCCTTTCGCTGTTCCTCTAGGCAGAGTGACTGCAAAACTTCCCCTTAGGAATGGGTGACACTCACAGCACCACAATTGGAATATTTACTTTAGCACATCAAATTCTACTGGTCTAGATGAACACCAATACAGTGAAATGTTTTGTGGTAAAAGAAATGGTCTCTTTTATGCTATAGAACCCTCGGTCATTGGGGGTGACTGAGAGCTTGAAAAATGGCTATTGTGACTGAGTGACTGAAATTTTAATTTTACTATATGTATATTTAGATTGGCAATGAAATAAAAACCTGTGACTATCCTTGCTCAATTTAAGTTATAACTCAAAACAGTATATTTTGCAATTCTATAAAGCTCGACTAAAAGAGCAAAGTATATTGACTGGTCTGTTGAAAATATTGGACCCCATGAAAATTATAACATTGAAAGGAAATCTGTGACCTGAGGGTTGGAGTGCCATGTGTGCCAGTCTCTTTCACAGAAGTTGTTTGCTTAAACTGTAGTCTCGGTGACTGATGATGGTTCTTAAAATCTGAAAAGATACAAGTTTAGGACTTGCCAGGTTGGGTGTCCACTTAGATGAGTTCCTTCTGAGGTATGAACCATTTCTTGGGTTCTCTACAGACAACAGGTAGCTTCACCTGGGTCTGTATCAGCACAAAAGATTTTCCAGGAAGACACACACCAGCGCATGGTTACCCTACAGCCTCTAATCGAGCCCTGGGCTAAGTAATCTTAGCATTAGCGATCAGCATCACTGGCACATAGCTTCATATTTTCCAATGCTTTACAATCATTTGGAATTTTTTTAATGCAGATTGTTAGACCTCACAATTCTGATTAAGTCCATCTGGAATAGGGACTTGGAATCTGCATTGTATCAAACACCACAGGGTATCTGTGGATTGGTTTTTTAAAAATAGCATGTCAGCAGATTAAACAGACATTTCTTTATTGAGCTCATCATAATATAGTTTCATTGAAATTTATCCTACACAGTGGGGTGCTACACTCCTAGTTCTGCCTAATGGTAATAGTATTCAGTGGGAAATGGTTTTCTATTCAAATAAGTTTGAGAAATGCTTTGGTAAGAAACATTAAATGAGTTTCTTTTCTGGAGAATTTCTCAGTGTGTGTGTGTGTGTGTGTGTGTGTGTGTGTGTGTGTGTGTGTGTGTATTCACATGCCTATAAAGAGTACAAGAGGGGAATTTACTGGAAGCAGTTTACAGTGCCACTCACATAGTACTACAAAGCCCTTTATATGCAACTTCTCATCAACATAACCTGCTTTGGCTAATCCTGTCCTAGAGTTAATAAATCAAAGCAAGCAACAGGAGCCCTGTGGGTTGCTTACTGTCACAGCTGCGGCAGGGCACTAGCTCAGGAAAGCAGTCAGTACTACAAACAAGAGGCATCCAGAGGCAGCATTACAATGAATGGCAGGTCACAAGTAGACATTAGCCTTTGCATTTCCTTCTTCTCTACAAAACAAACAGCTCTCCTTTAGGCCACTTCTTATGCCTGTTTTCCCATCTAGTGTGGAAGGTGAGCCCCTGTACTGTGGATTTATTGCATCCCCAGTGCGTAGCCACCTTTTGAACTTCTGGGGTCTTAATTGAGCCACTTGCCTCATGAGCTTCATTTTCCCGGAGATAGCGACAATAGTCTCAGAAAGTTGTTTCATTGATTTGTTGAGATAATTATTGTTTTATCTTTACACTAAGTTTACCAGACTGAGTCTAAAGTTTAAAGCCTGAGAGAGATGCTTACTTTACTTCACGTATGTAACTTCTTAGGTGGAATGAGGCAAGAAAAGGGAAGGAACACAGTCTGCTTCTTTCTAGTCCAAAGGGTCTGGAGATCAGAACCAAACAGACTTCATGTTGTGCTCTGAGCTTGGCGGTGGGAACGATGTTGTCAGACAGTACGCGGACCCTAGTCCGCATTTGAGCTCCGCGGAAGAAAACTGCACTGACCTCTTCCATAACAGTACATGAATGGGAACTGAACTTTATGGTGTGGATTATTCATGTTGAGAATTTACTTTGGGTCCATTATTTGTACTGAGCCCAGAATGACACAGGTGACCTTTACGCGAAAAGTGACAATGACAGCGGGGTGTGGATTCCTGGCTAAAATGGGAGGCACTGTAGAAGCCTCACTAATTTTGCCTGCCTAGGCCTTCTGGGGCTTGTGCCACACCCTCTCTGGGAGTTTTATATTTTTATTTTAACTCTTCACCTTGGCCTACATGGGCTCTTCATCCACTCAAGACTGACTGGTTTATTTCAGAGATTTGCAAACTCGCGAGTTTCTTCTCTTACCTTGGAGCTCTCAGGCTGAGGAAGTGGGAGGCTGGGGCATAGGGGCGGGAGAGCAGAGACGAGCAAAGGTCAGGGTAGCACAGACCTGAGCAAGGTTTAAGGAACCGGGCTCAACAGTTCCTGGGCCCAGCCGCATCTTGTTCTCCTGCTGTGAGGGTCCTTCAGCCCTTGTTTGAATTCTGTAAGTCCAGGTTGTTTTCTTTCTCTAAAATGGCTAAAATTAGGTTTGAGTATTTCCAGTTGAGTATTCTCACGCTGGAGGTCTATGAGGCCACATTTTCCACATCCTTAAATGAAATGCTGAAGAATCTAAATGAGTCAAAGAGAGATGCATCCTGGCAGGGAGGGTCTAGTGTTGCCTCTTGTGTTCTCCATAGTTTCCACAGGCAAAGGGTGGATTTCAGCCCAAGTGGGACTCACAGCTTGTTCTGAGAAGAAATGTAAGGCTGGAGGCCACTGAATGGTTCTCCAGCTGTGCCCAGGACCATTAGTAACAAGCCACAGCCACCACGAACGCCACGGGCAGTGCTTTGCCAGGTCTCTGCCCTCTTTTCCAAACGTCTGTATCCAGATCTGTGAGGAAACAAAGCTGTGACAGGTGCTCAGTTCACTTCCGGAAGCCAGGTTCACTGCTCAGGTTGACAGGACTTCAGGAAACATCAGTGAGCAAGGATGTAACGTGACCTCCCTCAACAGCTCTTGTGCTTAACAGCAGAGAACAGAAATATGATGAGCAGCTAATGAGTGCAGTCATGTGCAGACCAAATACTGATTGTGTTCTATGAACTAGAAAAAAAAAAAAAAGAAAAGTCAGTCAAAAAGAGAAAAGAAAAAACCCAGGGTCCATGTCTATGTCGTAAGATATAAACACAGATCAAAACAATGAGTTCATATTTACCTTCTACAATGTATTTAATTGTCACAATCATTTGGATATTGAATGTATGTATCTTCATTCTATAAATGAAGAACTGGAGTTCAGAAAGGCATCTATAATTCCAAATGCCACACTGCTAGAAAGTGACAATGTTGGGATTCGAACCTGGATCTCTCAGTTCTGATACCCCCACCTCTGTGAAGGCCACATGATTTCTCACTTGGGACACAGCAGCACAGTCCCTATGCTCAGATGTGGCTGCTGCTGGTCCTGCCCTAATCTTGTGGGTCTCTAACACCAGCTCCATTTTATTTGTGTCATATGATCATGAAAGTGAAACTTCACCTTGGATTCTTTAATATTCTAAGACTGGATTGACATCCTGGCTGCTCCAGGTCCTGCTGGCGTCTGTGGCCCCAGAAACCATGGCGATGGCCACAGCATGAAGGCTGGTCTGGGGAGCACCGATTTTCTCTGGGGAAATATCCTGACGATTCTGGATAAGAGATTCTAGAGATTGATATGGTGGGGTAACCTCTGCCTCCTTAGTTTCTATTATCAGTGGACTTTAATTTTACTTTACTGCACTAAAGTCGTCTTATTCTGCCAAATAAAAGTTTAAGTGCACCTGTAACAGAGAAGGACAGTATTTGAAGGTTATATTAAATATTCCTACACTTAGTCTTGAAAACAGTGAAGTGCTTTGACCTCAAGGGGTGTGACAGAGACACTTTAACAGATGACATTCATGCATTCCTCTTGGCATACATTTTAGTATGTGGATGTGTTGTGTTGTTAAATATTGAGAAAAATCTTGGTTTATACAGATGAGTAGGTGCCCAGGGTTATGAGTTTTGGATACTTCATTTTGCAAGAGCAGATACTTTTCAATTAGATGAATTCAGAAGTTGACAAAAGTAAATTTAATTGCTTTTCTTTGCTTCTGATGTCAAGAACTGTGAGCCTTCCTTACAAAGGGGAAAGCTAGATTGATGTATTTTCAGAACTATCACTTCCTATGCTTTCCTGGTATTTTCATTTCACGTGTATCTCTTCGCTTTTCATTATCATGCAGCAGAAAGAGCAAGTGCCAGGCAACTTTGAGTGGCTGTGCAGTGGGATGCCCTCCCCTTGTGCCCTGTACTCATGTGGGTCTACACAATCTGATGAGACATCGCTGGCACCATGGGGCACCTTTCCCTATTGAGAACACACTTGCAGGAAGTGCATATGAGGCAGGGAGAAAGCTCAAGAAAGCCCCAAGATTTCATCTGCAGCCTGAAATGAACATGTTGCCGTGCGGCGTGCTAAAATCTGATGCATAGCACATTTAAAAACTGTGACATTTTAATTTAAACTCATGGAAAGATTAGAAATTTTTCCAAACTAGGACCCAAAACAAGATAAAGCAAGAAAAGAAATGAAGCCCTATGGTTTGCAAATGCCCTGAGCTGTCTCTCTAGAACCATTCTCACCTGAATTATACACCTTTTACTCTTTGCTATGATCTAGGAACTGCCACCTTGGGTGTCACAACTTGCTATATGTGCAGGGCCACAGCTTTGGGTCCCCTCACCTGCCATATCAGAATTTTCATTTTAACAGAAGTTTGAGAAGCCCTGAGCCAAATTTTAGAATTATTGCCATTCATAGTTGGTTCTGAGTAATATTTGATAATTTAGAAATAAAAAATAGCCTAGTCATCGGGGAGCTGTACCTTCTGTGTGTTTCTTGGTTGGCCCAATATTCCATTCTAGATGCCAGCTCTGTGGTGGTAAACAAAATCATGCTTTTACAAGGACACAAAATCCTTTACCTCATATGAGAGAGAATCACTGAACTAGATTTTTCTGGAAAGAAAGCTTCCCTGTAAATTGTGTGGTGTGTCTTGGGCATGATATTGCACATCTAGGTCTTTGCGATAAATGGATTGATTAGAGAAGATGAATTTTCTCCTTTTTAGTCAGAATTCCTATGCCAGGCTAAAAGGTAGGTAGGCCTTTTCCTTTTTGAATGCTTTAGTGGGTCTTATTTCACTATTTTGAAAGTAAAGGGAATGTTTCCTTCCCACTACGGTAGCAGCATTTCACATTCTCAGGTTGCTTCACTACTGACAGCGTTGGAATATTGGAATGGATGGTGCTGATAAATTCTTGACTCTCAAGCTTCCGTGCTTTGAAGGGTGGTCTTTGCAGAGCCCTGTGCAGCTGTGCTCTGAACTTTGGTTTGCAGTGTGGCAGGGGGAGGGAGGATTTCCGCCCTTGCTGTGGAGTGGGAGGCATCAGCGGCAGTGCAGGGAGAAGCTGGATGCTGGAGGCCGCTTGGGCTCAGGCCCAGCTGGTGTCCCCAGATCTCTGCAGCTCCCTGCTCTGTGGCCACCTCTACTTGGCCGTGACAGCATCTGCCCATCAGTAATCCTCTGTGGACTCCCAGCAGTGAACCAGACCCTGGGAAATTTGGGAAAGTGACTTCTGACACTTTTCTTTTTATTCACTTTAATTCTGTAATGTCTGCATCTGCTGTAATTACAACACATTTCAATTATAATAAAGATCCAACCATGGGGGTAAAATGGGATTATGGTAACTGTTAGTATGGAGAGGCATAGAGATATGTTTCAGAAGCTTTCAGAGCAGCTATCTGACCAAAACAAGATCAATACAGTTGGCTGCTAATTAAAGCAAACAGACAAAGGAACACAACCTAGCTGATTTTTAATGTATGAGCTTCATTAACCAGCTCACATTAGTCAGCTCGCATTTTGAGGACTATTGAAGTGGTTTCTTCTTCTGTTTCATAGAAAAGCATATAAAATTGAAACCAACCTTCAAGTGTATGAAGGAGGGATGAGAATTCTGAAAAAGGGAAGCAGAGAGTACAAATACCTTCAGGTTCAGTTATAGAGAAGCGTTTGTCTGAATGTCTGCATGCTTAGAAATTTCGGAGACCTGCCAATATGTTTCCTATTCATTCCAGTGTGGTATAGGAAATAGACAAGTAGGAAATGTACCAAGAAGGAAAACATATTTCCAAATGTTTTAGTATAAATATGTAAAACATTTTTGATTCTGATATACTTTTTAACAAATGACCTTTTCTAGGTATATTCAAAGTAAGGATGGGGTGGTGAGTGACTTGAATTTTAACGGGTTGTATTAGAAGCCCCAGGACAGTGTTCATCACTATGCATTTTCAGATCAAGGTCTTTTTTCTTGTAATTTTTGCATGATTTTTACAGTTTACATCGATCAATAGATACCTGTAATGAATGGTGATCATTAGGAATGGGCTAAGGTTCCCAAGGACCAGAGGTCTTGCCTGTTTAATTATATTTCTGGAGTTAATGAGGGAGAAGGCAGAGTGGGTTTGCACGGCTACTCTGCTCTCCCCAGGGAGGTGGGAGCTACTGAGCCTTGGGAGTTTGTATATGAAGGGGCCTCCACTGCACAACTCTGTGTCTCTCCAGGAGCTGAGTTCAGGCAGTGCTCGGGGATGGGCAGCTTCCTTGAAGGTCCATGGAATATAGCTTCTGTTACAGAATGTCAGTGTTAGTTTTTCCAGGCCCATCTTTCCATCCTCATTGACCTAGACCTTTTCTCTTGTCTGGGTGGCCTTCTCCATGGGCTAGTAATGTATATTAGAATGGTGGGGCCTTCTCTCTTTAGAGGGCACTTACTACTCAGAATGAGTTCCTTTTTCTGTTGTCTAATAAAAATAAAATACACATACATGTGTGTGTTAATAAGTAGGTCACATGCTGTGTAATGATATTTCAATCAATACCAGAGTGTGGATATGATGGTACCATAAAATTCTATAACCAGCCCACTGGGCACCAGCTTCATTTGTGCAAATATATTCTAGGGTGTTTGTGCAGTATATGCTCCCAAAGTACTATTTCTCAGAACTGTCACCAGTATTAAGTATCACATGGCTGCATGTATTTCTTCCCAGTCTTATTGCAATAACCATAAATGACCCCCCACAAGAAAATAAAAATGGAGATGATTCCTTCTACTCTCTGAGCTCACCACAATTAACAGATTACAAGCTCACTGTTTTTCTCTTTGAACATGGTTTTCTCTATATAACAACAATAATAAGAGCAACAACTCCATGCTTTACTTTGCAGTTGCTCTTTGTACTTACTAAGACATGGCATGTGGAGGACTGGTCAGATGTTCACATCTGGAGGGAGCCCTTCCCTTTGGTTGCCTCTTAGGATTCCATGGCATGGGCATATAATTTATTTCTCTATGCACAAAATGGTGGTGATTCCATATTATTTTTGACAGCTATTTGATGTTAATAATGTTACAGATGATTTTGTACGTGTGAAAAACTACTTCTGTGACACCATTGCAAGAAATGACCCTCATTCAGAGCAGGAGTACAGTGTGTGCTTTGGACATGCCACTATGGCCAGGGTGACTCTTACACATTGCAGAAACAGAAAGGAGGGTGACATGGGGCCTCTGGGAGAAGCCACAGAAGTAAACTGTGCAACACAAGGAGTAATAACCAGAAAACATAAGGGAAATTTGTTAAGAGAAACAACACAAAGAAGATGAAGTAAGCTTTCTGCAATAACATTCAAAAACTGAGAAAAATAAAATCCAAAATTATCCAGATTTGAGGAAAACAGATTTACCTAAATTCCACTTGAGGGAGTTAGGGGAATTCACGGTTGAATCTGACTAAGAAATTAAACCTAACACCTGTTATTTTCACCAGAAATACTCACTAACATAACAGAGGCAGAGAGACACAGGAAGTAGTGAAAGGACTGAATGTTTGGGACTGTGCATAGGATACTGGATCCAGAGATCAAGCACTAGGGCTTTGTGCAGACCCTGAGAGGAGAGCGGAGGGCTCTAAAGGACCAGCATAGGGAGAGGAGGGCTCAGGGCATGGATCCAGAGCCCCTCTGGGTGCTAACTGTAGGTGCTACGGTGCCCACATGTGGCGATTTCTGTATGCCAGACAAATAGGAAGGTTTGCTCTGGGTTTTCAAACATTGGTATTGAATACCTTAAAATTACAAAATTAAAACTGACTGCTTCAGGTTTTCTCTCTGTTTTCATTCAACTTATACAATATTTTCTGTTTATAATTCTGGAACATTTTAGCAAGTCCAAATTTTTTTTGAAATTGTTTACTATTGTTTATTGTTATTCGAGTTATACATTCAATTATTTAAAAACATATATGAAGTACATTGCATTTACTTTATAAATGTTTCAACTTGCTGCTTTAATAGAATGTCACACATACCTGCAAAAGTCCAAATCTAGAAAATTAACCTTTAATTTAAGCAATCTTAGTTCTAGCTTAACATTCTTTTTTTTTTTTTTTTTTTTTTTTTTTTTTTTTTTTTTTTTTTTTTTTTTTTTTTTTTTTTTTTTTTTTTTTTTTTTTTTTTTTTTGAGACGGTCTCGCTTTGTAGTTCAGGCTGGCCCTAAGCTCACTATGGAGCCCAGGCAAGCCTCAAACTCAGCAATCCTCCTGTCTCTGCCTCCCAAGTGGTGGGATGACAGGTGTGAGCCACCACACCCAGCACTGTGGTATGTGGTACTGATCGCTGGTGGGAGTGAGTCACCATGCCCAGCGTTGTATGTGGTTATGGGATGGAACTCAGGGCCTTGCGCTTGGGAGGCAGACGCTGGAACCACTGAGCTAAATCTCCAGCCCCAATCTTAACATTCTTAATTCTATCTTAATTCTATCTTAAGATTTTAAAACAACTTGAGTAAGTTGTTTTACTCAACTGTAAATAGAAGTTTAAAAAGATTATATACACGTAGTCCCCAAATGTTTTAAAGTATAGGCCAAAAAATTATTAAGATACTTTCAAAGTGCCAATTCTATCTTCCTATGAGGGAAAAGACCAATAGAAAGCCAATTCAAGGATTCATTATGGACAGGGGACATTTCTAGAAGGATAGAATTAGATACTCTTTGCTCAACATACTATAAAACAATTAAAAACACAATATTTACACAATTAACCTACTTGATGATAGGTTGTTTAATGTAGTACTGAGTTTCTTGCCAAGATTAACAGCTGACATTGTGTCTTAAACTTATTACAATTTATAAAAAACATACATTTCATTTTTTTTCAAAGTCAATGCTAATTTCCTTCTAGAATGATGCTATTTATAGCACAAAGAAGCTTCCAGTTGAGGCCAGACTTGGGTCATTTCTCTCGTCAGTACTTGTTTCTTTTCCACCCAAACCATCATTACTATGGTTTACATTATTTTAGGAGTTGATAATGAATTCGAAAATCTCTAGTGTAAACAAGTACATGTCCAAAGAGACTCCGAGTATGCCCAGGGGGAAAGGTCTGGGTGTGGCTCTTGTGGGTGAGTCCAGTGCAGTTTCCTGGCCCCTTCCAGAAGTTCCTGAATAGTGAGCTTCATGACTTCCACACCAGGGTGCCCATGGGGGCCTCTGATGCGAGATGGAAGGTAGAACAACTATAATTTCATTTGCTTAGCAGGCATGGAAGAATATTTTCCTGTGTTTTTAAAATTAAGGCTTATTTATTTATTTATTTATTTTGCTTTTTGGAGACAGGGTCTTGCTTGTAGTTCAGGCTGGCCCTGAGCTCACTATGGTGCCCAGGCAAGCCGCCGCAAACTCGGCAATCCTCCTGTCCCTGCCTCCCGAGTGCTGGGATTACAGGCGTGAGCCACCACACCCAGCATTATATGTGGTAACCGGGGATCAAACTCAGGTCCTTATGCTTGCGAGGCAGGCGCCGGAACCACTGAGCTAACCCTCCGGCCCCAAGGCTTATTTATTTTAAACAACAGTATTTTGAACAGGCTAATTGGTTTGTCTAGCTTGCTGTGATAATGTGCATGGTCCTGTTGAAAGGAAATAGAGCCCAAAACATTTTTAAAAATATTATCAATAAAGTTTTTTTTTTATAAAATGGAGTATTATTCTGCTATAAAGAATGGCAAGATTGATTCATTTATGTGCAAATGGATATACCTGGAGGACGCGCTAATGAGTGAAATCAATAGATCACAGATAGGCAAATACCGGGTCTTCTTGTTGATATGAGCTCCTGTAGATGCAAATGAGCTCTAGAAAGTATGACAGTCTTTGTAGAATGGGAAATTTCCAAAGGAAATTTGGTGTGGGGATTTAATGAGGGGAATGAATAAATATGATTCTGAAAGAAAATAAAGAGCATGTATATAGGGGGTGGGGAGGTGTGGGTGGGTGGGGATATGGGTAAAAATGAGAATTGACTGTGTCATATATTGGTACAAATTCCCCAATGTTATGTGTGATTGTGATATATATATATATATATATATATATATATATATATATATATATATAAATTGTACCAATAAAGAATTCAATTAAAAATACTATCACTAAGGACAAGGAAGGAGCCATGTTAACTCAGATATGCTAAAAATTACTAGAGAAAGGCTGCACCTCCTGGACAAAAGTAAAATTCAGTAACAGGGCAGGGGAAGGGCCTACCTTCCTGGAAACTTTATTTTTAAAAATTAAAAAGTTAATAATGGAGAGAGAGTGAAAATAAAATTGAAAAATCTTTTTCCCATTGTGGGGAATTTATGCAAAGAATTGTATGCCATGATAATTACATTACTTTGTTATATAGTGTAGCTTGTTATTTTTTTCCAAATTAATCCACTCGCCACATTACTGAAGTACTTTCTTATACCAAAAATACCTTTAAGAAAACTAAAGTGGTACCTCAACATTTATTAAGCATGACTCAAAATAGCAGGCAAGCTCTGCAGCCTCACGCCTTTCGCCAGGGTGGAAGTGGCGTTCCCTGACACAGATGAGAGCTCCTTTTGCAAAGAGCCTCTGCCTTGGCGGAGGGCAGGTGCAGTGCTAGACCCTGCGGGCTCCAGTCACGGGTGGCTGAGCTCACCTGCCTGACAGCGTCACGTCCTACTTGGACAAGGTATTTACATTCACCGTATCTCGTCTTCATCTTTTAGACATGGAAAATGATACTGTTAAAACCAGCAATCAGATGTGATGGTGAGCATATGTCAAGCTTTTATTTCAAGTTTACTGGTAACAGAAAGCCTTTGAGAAAGCCAAGATCAAATGACTTCAGAATACATATTTTTAGGAAACTAGACTGAAAAAGAATGGTTACAAATGGTTGGCATGGACCAGTTATCCGTCTTCGAATGTCTGATTAAAGATAGTGAGACCCATGGCAGCTATTGGGGTGAACTTAATTTCCTAGCTGATCAGTTATGTCATCAAGTTGTATCAAAAATAATACAGAAATTTTGTTAGGAATGCTAGGTATTTTGGGGAGCTGTATGTTGTATCGTGCTAAAGTGTTCTGCTTTGACCCAGTTTGGGGACAGCTGTACTTGGGTGATAAATCTGTTAGAACCCAATGGTACAGCTCAACAGGCCCAAGTCCTTTGCTTGTGTCTCTAAAGAGCCGGAGAAAAGCCAATTCATGGGCCTATTGTGTATCTCTGCTCAGAAACTCAGCTTCCTGCCCATATCTTAACTGTTTCTCAGCTGTGGTTATACACAGGGCTTTCTTTACCTGTGTTATCATTTTGTCACTACTGAAAAAATAGATTATCCAGTAGCAACAAAAACGAAGCTTTCTTGACTCACCTTTCCCACTTAGCTCTCGATGTGTTGTTCAGTAGACTGGTGCCATTCCAGTGAACTCAGCTCACCTAAGTAGAGCAAGTTGCTTAGGCCATGGTTAACTGACAAGGCTCAGCTAGGAGATGATGGCTTCAGCTGGCTGTTGCCCACAGCCTTGTTCATTGCTTCATTGCATTGACAACTATTTATTGAGTGCTTACCTTGTTAACTACTTCGGTCATGTCTATGAATGAATGAGGTGGCATGTCTTGTAGCTGACTGCTACTGTTAATATATAGATGTCCCCCTTAAGCTTCATGCAATCACAGGTGGGACCTTTGGAAGCTGATGGGTTATGGGAATTTCTGGCTGACCTGCTGTTAGGCAAGGTCTGGTTATAAGAAGTATGTCACTGCAGTGTGGCCAGCAAGGGTTTATCTTCCTCCCCTACTCCTCCTTTACCTCTCTCTGCTTCTTGTATACCATGCTGCTAGCAGCTCTCTGTGTCCAAGAGCCTCTGCAAGGCTGACCTACTTGGAGTCCACTGACTGCCCCGAATCCTCTAGGAGCTGTGAGACAAAATACACCCTGCTCCTTTTAGCTGGTGTAGGGTATTGTGTCCCAGCAGTGAAGACAGTAGTTAAGACTCTGACCCAGAAGGCTTAGGAAGTAAAAGAGGTTTGTTTAACTCACAGTTTTGAAGGCCGAGAGTGCCTGCCAGCTTAGTGTCAGGTCCTCTTGGCTGCCCCAGCCTGTGGTGTGGATGGCAGTGGGAAAAGAATGTGTAGGAATCACTGAGTGATTAGAGTCTGACTGGGATCTGCACCAGACTCACTTGTGAGAACTCTAGGGGTTGCATGGGAACTGCCTTCAACAACATGACTCCAAAAAACAAAATCTTCCTTGGAGCCCCCTGGGAGATTCCACCGGGTCCCAGTAAGGCCAGTCTGGGGACAGAGCCTTTCATTACAAAACACCCTCAAAAGTTCCCCAAACATATCCGGATCAGAGAAGTAAATCTAACAGGTAATGATCAGTGCCTCTATGGAGATGGATTCTTTGGCCAGGGGAGAAATAACAATCCATGATCTTGATGCATAAACTGAGAGAGGACTTCGTGTGTTAGATGATAACAAGTGCTAAGGACAAAGCAGGAAATGGGGTAGGGCAAGGGGACTGGCAGTGGTCATTGAGGATGGACAGCAATTTTAATAAAGCGATCAAGAAAGTTTCCTTACAAAGGTGACATGTCAACAGAGGCAAGAAAGAGGTGGGGCGTGTGGGAAAAGCTTTACAGCAGAGCAAAGAGCAGTGTGCACTCCCTGATGACACAACATCTCTTGTACATTTGAGGTAACAAGAAAGATGTCAACATGGTAGGATGACATGTAAAAAGGTGAGAGGAGCCAGGATGGGTTCAGAATGTTAAGATTTTTAATGGGGTTTTCCTTAGATAGGAAAATGCTACCTGAATTTTGAGTAGAAGCTGAGTAAAGGGGTGAAGTGTGGAAGCTGGAGCGCCAGTTAATTGGCCATTTCAGCTGTTCAGGAAAGAGATGTCAGCGGTGCCTAGCAGATAATATCAAGAGAGGAAGTGGGAGACTGTCAGGTGCAGGACAGGACCCAAAGGCATACCATGCAGGATCTGCTCACACCTCCTGTGTGCGCTTGAGAGAAGAGGATGACCTTCCAGGATGGGTTGTGGATTTGGACAAGGACAACATTCTTATCAACTGGAGAGTAGGAGCAGGTCACAGCCATAGCCAGCCAAGAGCCTGGGATGTACAGATGTTGGAGACAAAGGTGGCCTTGAACATCAGGCAGCAAAAACATAAGACTGGGATCAAACAGTAAGTACTGAAAATACATACTTGGAAGCTGCACATATGTAGTCATGAGATTTTCCTTGTCCAAGAATTTGATTTTTATTTAAGAGGATGTATTTCTGCTGTGAAACTTGCCACATTAAAACAAAACAGAATGCCTTTCTGCAAACTAACTTGAATCTGGCTGCTTTCATAAGGCTATTCCCAAGCTTCACCCACTCTTATCTGAAACTTTTGCTCAACACCAATTAAAGCTAACTTACAAGAAGTGAACACCACAATCTTTCTCTGGTACATGTGGTACCCACTGGCACTTCATACAGAGGACAGAAGAGCTGGCAGACTGTGTTCCCCAAGTCTTCACTGAACAGACCACAGTGTTGGCTTTTCTGGGCTCTCAGGGAGCATGAAGAAAGCTGTGACATTTGTTCGAGGGCAACTCTGTGCACTGTCCGTCCAGAACTAGCCACATCTGCACATTGTTAGAACTGCAGCTGATAGGTGTTTGGAGTGATAACTGCCCAGTGACTGGAAGCAAAGGCCATGTGTGTTCACATTGTGACTGTCTTCTCACGTAATGCTCTCCTTCCCTGTAGGAGCTTTATGCAGTTGCCTTTGTGGCTTCATGTTTTAAGTGCATGGTTTTTGCCATGCAGAGAGAAAAACGAAACCAAAACCACCACCACCACAACAAAAACAAAACCAGTTAAAGTGAACTGATTAAAGAAGCCAGAAATTATGCTGATAAAACTGCCCTTTTTAAGTGAGCAAATTGGGCTTATGCATCTCACCTTTTGAACATCTACTGTACATTTTTTCTGATCATGGTGTGCCTTGAACCACAATGAACCAAGCTCCCAGCAGTACTCTGTGCACTTGTTAATTTCTTTCCTAGTCTAGGGATCTTAGATTTCCCCTTACCCAAGTCCATGTTTTCCCTTCCAGAAATATATCATTTGTTCTTTCAAGGACCATACACAATTGGATTTCTAGCCTTGATTTCCAGTGGTGAATGAGTTTGTTTGGTCTGTGATAGCAGGTCAGTCCGTATGCATCCTTAAAGATGCGTCCTAAGTGCTTGTTGTTTCTGATGGCTTCCTCTAAGATGCCTCCTTCTACCTACGTACACATAAGCTTGAGATTTTTCAGTTTTAAAGTATTTTCTTGTGTATGCTATCAGAAAAATGTACATTTTCATTTCTTTTGTAATGGTAAGATGCTATTTTATGAAAAGTTGAGGTTCTATTAGCTGAAAGTAACACAATCACAACTTTAGCCAGGCTGAGTAAAGTGAGAATTTTCTGGAAAAAAATATTGGTTTATTCCATAGAATTCAATAAAGGTGAAAACAGTCAGGCCCCAGGAGATGTAGGGCTGTGACCAGATCATGTCAAACATAGCTGATACTAAACAAATATGGCCCGCACTTTCCATTTCACCTTACTCTGTGGGCTGGAAACCAGCAATTTTCTTTGAGCAAAAATGTTCTTGTGACCACAACCATGGCCACTGAAAACTTCTGAATTTTTTTTTTAATATTCTAGTATCAGCCAACAAAAAGACACTAACCTGAATTTTTCTGCTGCCAAAATTCAAAGAACTACAGGATAACATCTTTCTCCTTTTGCTTAGCTTTCCATTCTAAAGCAATAAACTTTTTGTTGCCAGAAGGGGAGAAGAGCAATTGTCTTCTAATTAGGGAATCTCGTGTATGTGGAGAGGATAGGATAGGATGAAAGGTAGTGTAGAAAGGTCACAGAAGAATTTGGCTGTCTCAAAGGAAAAGAAATAAGGTGAAAGATAAACTGCTTGGTACATAGTATTCAGAATCAAGGAGCAGCCAGGATAGAAATGAAATGCATGCAGATGAACTGTGCCAGTTCCATAGGATTCCTGCAGGATATGTCCACAAGGGGAACACCGTAGCTGAAGTTTATTGATGAGTCCAGTGATGGTCCATGGTTGATAGAGCTTCCTCCATGGCATAGACTCAGTGGAGGCCAAGGACTCGAACGACTTCAGTGACAAGCTTGCTTCCTTTTCTCTGCACTGAGAGTTGACAATGAGCTGTAGGATTTGGAGAAAGGAGAGGACTAGTTTCTACCTTCTGACTTGGTTTTGGTTGGGTTTGGCGAGCACATCCCATGGCAGAATACTTAGATTCTTTTTATTTCCCTGTTCTTTAAGCCACAGTTAGGTACGGTGAAGTCATCGATAAGCTCTCTCCAGATATGAGCCCTGTCAGGGCAATTGCATGTTTGCTGTGCAGAGCAGAAAATTTCTAATAACTCTGGAATATTACTGTCTGGGACATGAAGCAGTCATTGCTAGAGGGTTTCTTACCTGTGGAGGTCATTTAGAGTAAATCGTTTTAGTTTGACTGGCCCCAGATTCTCAGTGGCTCCACAGTAAACCTATTTCTTGTGGTTTAACACTTTGGTGAATTCATTATTTGCACTCTCTACCTAATTAAGGTTATGAATTTTGCCCTCTGTACCCTCAGACTCAATATAACTATTGCTTTTAAAAGTTCTAGTTGTTACCATTGCTTTTCCCCTAATTTTATTCACTGTAGCTGTTGCATCCACTCCACATTACCTGGTAGGGGAGCACTGTGGCCATGTGAACCCAGGTGTGTGCACGGTGCAATTTACCACTCAGTGAGCTGCTGAGCTGCATTTGAGCTACATGCATGTCTGTAAAGCCCATGAATTAAATAGAAAAAGTGGACTTTGTCTACATTATCAGTAGCCCAAGTAATTTCTAATATATTTCCATCTCACACTTCTTGAAATTTATTCACTTTCTTTTTCTATTTGTGGTCATGCTTGTATCTTGAGTTTCCATTTAATCTTGTCCCAATTTTTTATTATGATTTTTATAAACCTTATATGTACAAATTCTCTTATTAATTTGGTGATGATGTTTCCAATGTAGTATTCTGATGTTGAGTATCTTCTAGGAATTACTATATATAGTTTTCATATATATTTGTTTCTTATAACCTTAAGTTGCACCATCTAAGAATGATTCCATGGTTAAATTATACAAATGTTAAAGAATCTTTAATATAGATGGTGAAAATAGTTTCTGGGAAAGGCGTACTGCAAAGACAGTCTTTGAAGCACCCCACTGGCACTTTTTTTGTGTGTGCTGCAGTCTGAGCTCAGAGACGTGTGCGTGTAAAAAGATTTCTACCATATTAGCAGCCCCTATCATAACTTATCTCATGACTCTGTCTTCTTAAATAGTCCCTGCTAGCTTGGACGTCCTCTTCAGCCTCTCAGGTCAGGGGATCGCAGTATGTCACCCTTCCAGCACCACGTTAGACAGGTGGGGGGGAGGAACATTCTTCCATTTTTTTAATGGAATTCTTTATTGGTACAATTTGTATACATCTCAAAATCACGTATAACATTGGGGAATTTGTACCAATATATGACACAAGTTAATTCTCATTTTTACCCATATCCCTACCCACCCACCCCGCCTCCCCCCCCTTTATACATGCTCTTTTATTTTCTTTCAGAATCATATTATTCCTTCCCCTCATCACATTCCCACACCAAGTTTCCTATAGAAGTTTCCACTCTATAAAAGCTGTCCTACTTTCTAGAGCTCATTTGCATCTACAGGTGTTCATGCCAAAGAGAAGATCTGGAAATTGTCTATCTGTAATCTATTGATTTTACTTATTATTATATCCTCCAGGTGTCTCCATTTGCACCTAAATGGATTGATCTTGTCATTCTTTATGGCAGAGTAATACTCCATTTTATAAAAAAAATACACATCTTCTTTATCCACTCTCCAGTTGATGGACATTTGGGTTGTTCCATTTTAAGTGGGCTGCCATCATCTTTCCGCGTTTCAGGTTGTATCATTTAAGTTGGTTCCCTCCTCATTTCCCAGAAATGAGGATGAAGAGAGTAACTTCATTTAGCCTCCTTTCCTTCTTTCCTTTAAATATTCAGATATTTTCAAAGATACAAAATTATAATCGTTATATATTTCTATGATAGTGAAAAACCCATGAATTCTGACCATTTCATTTAAACTTTATTTTCAACATGCATTTTCTGCTGTGTTAGGTCTGAGCACTCCATCTCTGGTGGTGCCGCCATGACCCATCTCCTGAGGTTGAACCACAGTTATCATTTTCCTTTTGTGTAACTCTGACTCAGGCATAGAAATATAGCAGATCAATTTCTCTTATAAAGTTTGGCATAAGGTAGTTTTGCTTTTCTCCTCATTTTAACAGATTTGGTTTATTTTGCTTTACGTTATCTCTGACTAGGTGTTTACCAAACTACTGTGAACATGGAGGAAGCTGCTCCCAGTCCTGGACGACCTTCTACTGCAACTGCAGTGACACAGGATACACCGGAGCCACCTGCCATAACTGTGAGTGGACACTGGGTCACAGAGTGGGTTGGGCAGAACTCCAAGGATGCCAGTGATAATACCAAGATGTGTTCACGGCAGGATGGGCACTTTTCCTTCCTTCCTTCACAGTGTGGCTTTTGAAGGGAGATGACATGCCAGGCACTGTGGGAGGCAGAAAATACATCTGGATGAATCACATACCTGTGGAAGAGTTTGCACACAGCTGGCAAGACAGACATACAAGACTTGGACTGCTCATGCAATAGAGATGTGGCAGGAAAACACAAAGACAGAGGCCACTAAGAGCAAAGGATGAATGGAGGAGTAAAACATAAGGGCCTTTGGTCGAAGGTTTCCATCTACAGGGAGGAGTCTGATCTGAGGAGAGTCGGGAGACAGGGGCGACAGTGATGTAGGCATGAGCACAGGAAGATGAGGAGTAGATAGTGTGAGCTCCAGTGCTCATGACTCCAAATTGGATCTGCTGAAGAAAAGCACATGACAGAGTGCAGGAAGTTGCTACTTAGAGCAGGACATGCCAAACTGATTGGAGAACAGTAAAGGTAACTGACAAACACATATTAGAAGGCATTGCTTGTAAGTACAGAAGTTTTTATGAATAATGTGAAGTTTTAAACTGTCTTAGAAAAAAGAGGGACAAAGATCTCCCAGAAAGTTATAAAGTCATGCCAAGCCTGCAGTGATTCTGGGGGGTCCAGTAGGACTCTCCCTCCTTGGGTGACCTGATGAGTCCTCTTCAGTTCTCACTGCTGCTGATTGGCTCTCTGGAACACAGAAGGGGACTGTAGAGGCTGCTATACTGGACACAGACTCCAACCAAGAATGAGAAATTTGAATGTTCTTATTTTTGAAGATCTCTTGGTCATCCCGTATGCTCTGCTGAGCCTTAGAATGCAGCATTTGCCAGCAATGCCCACATAGGTTTAACCAAATCAGAGAAGAAATATTCTATAGGATGAGGGTGCTGTTACTGCTATTGGTTGCCTGGGAAAACACAAAACACTGTCTGGCTACATAATAAAATATTTTCTTTAAAATGTTTAATTAAAAAGTTGGAACCAGTGAAGAGAAAACTATAATGAGAGACACTGGGTTCAAATTTGATTTATTTTGTTTGAATAGCCAGCTTGAGGTACATGGTGATTTCAAGGCCGGCTTTTAAATATTTTTCAAGCAGTTTTCCCCTGGAGAAATCAGAGTTCCAGCTTTGATTAAAGCCAAAACTTTTGGGGCTAGAGATTTAGTTCAGTGGTTCTGGCACCTGCCTAACAAACTCAGGGTCCCTGGTTTGATCCCTGGTAACCACACACAACAATACTGGGTGTGGTGACTCACACCCACTAGCAATCAGTACTACACACCACAGTGCTAGGCATGGTGGCCCTTGCCTGTAATCCTAGCACCTGGGAGGCAGAGCAGGAAGATTTCTCAGATCAAGGCTTGCCTGGGCTACAAAGTGAGCTCAGGGCCAGCTTGAATTACAAAGCGAGACACTGTCTCAGGAAAAACAAAAACAAAAATTAAAGAAAAAAAACTTTTGCCATGCATGGTAACATGCATAAATGCTGTTCTAATAATGATGTAAATCATACGCTAAGTACTTTTTTTTTTTTTTTTTGAGACAGAGTCTCGCTTTGTACTTCAGGCTGGCCCTGAGCTCACTATGTAGCCTAGGCAAGCCTCAAACTCAGCAATCCTCCTGTCTCTGCCTCCTGAGTGCTGGGATGACAGGCGCGAGCCACCATGCCCGGCGCTAAGTACTTTCTGTTGTTCATTCACCTAGTCATTGTTATCTTTTTTGGGAGGTAGGGCAAGGATAGATCCTCAACATTCATATGTATTTAGTATTGTAGCCAGTAATTGAGTAAATGTATTTGTGCTTAAATACTTGCCCCACAAGTTTTATTATTTATGTGAACTCACTTCATAAAAGGCATAATTGAATCAATATTCTGAATCATGGTGAGTCTTGACTCGTATTTGTGTGCTATAGCTATTATATCCTGAGATATTAGATATTACTATATCCTCTTTCCTAGTGTTGTTTAGTTTCTAAAGGTGTTTAATATGTTTTCTCTATGACATTTGTGTACTGAATTAGAAGTTATTGTTGACTTTCATAGTGAGTTTCAGACAATGAAGGGAATACAATCATTTGCACAATTCTTCAACTTGCTTCTGAAATCACATCTGGTATCAGGAGCTATGTATTTAATGATCACTCTCATACTGAGCAGCCTCAGTGAAAGGCCCAGGCTCATTTTCCTCTGTAGCTTTCTATTGAACTAACTGTCCTCGATCTTCTTAGTGGCTGTGTCTGATGACATTCTCAGGAGCGCTCCTCAGGCCCCTTCACTGCATCTCAGTTTTTACTAATCTCTTTCCACCATGTAGCTCTCTGACATCCTAACAATGCCTTTCAGCCTACTTTTCAACCTTACAAGAGAATGTCAGCTTTCTTCCTCTCCCAGACTGATATAGTGCTTCTCCCTCTGGACAGCCAATAGCTAGGTATTGATCTGAAGCATATCAAGTTGTCCATCAGGCTGCAATGTAGTCATGATGGAGCAATAGCATTTAAGTAGATAAATAGTCCTCTGACTTCATCATAATGGGGTGGGAAGAGGGAAGGTTTGGGCAGCATCGGGGATACTGGTAGTAAAGATTCATTTAAATTCTCTCTCATATTTTAGATCAGGTTAATTCATTTTTTTTTTTTTTTGAGACAGGGTCTCGCTTTGTAGCTCAGGCTGGCCCTGAGCTCACAATGTAGCCCAGGCAAGCCTGGAACTCAGCAATCCTCCTGTCTCTGCCTCCTGAATGCTGGGATTACAGGCATGAGTCACCACGCCCAGCACTATGGTATGTGCTATTGATTACTGGTGGGCGTGAGTCACCATGCCCAGCATTCTATGTGGTTATAGGGATCGAACTCAGGACCTTGCGCTTGCGAGGCAGGCGCCGGAATAAATGAGCTAAATCTCGGGCCCAATTCATATTTTAATTATATATTATGAGGTTTCTTTCAAGATAGAAAATTAATCTCTATGCTTAACTCTGAATGTCATCAGCAAATTGTTGTTAGGTACAACTAAACACAAAGAAGGAGAAAGAAGAGAAGGAATAAAACAAATACAAGAAATTATTGTTGAATTCACATATGCTTCATGTTAGGAGATTAACCACACCCTAAATAGGGTCATCATTATTTTTATTCATATCAACTTCTAGTGAGACTGTAAATTCTTGTAGGGAAAGAACTATGTCTTATTTATATTCATAGAAATCATAAACTATTAGTGACATACAGGACATATCATGTCATTGGTGAAATAGACAATTAGGCATAAAAAGATAATTCAGTGTGCCATTCTGTGGAGACATCATAAGGATGGAATGGTGCTCAGTCTTTCGTGGATCTCCAGCTGTTTTTCTTATCCCCAGCACACAGTGGACAAGTACTTTTGGATCTATACATGAACAGTTAAATTAACTGGAGGGATGAAGAGGAATTTTTCAGAATGGCAGTTGAGCAGACACTTGAAGGATGGGAATAAAGTAGACCAAAGAGAACAGTTTTCAGGAAGAGTGAGCAGTATAGGCTAAGGCATAGTGACACGAGGAGCTCTTTCATAAAGAGAGAGGCCGTGAGACTCTTGATGTTTCTGGGTTCTAAGCAGAAATAGGCACAATGGAAATGTGAGCAGTGCAGGCCCAGTGGACACAGGTGACCAGGAGAGATGGAGTTTGTTTTTCTGCTAAGGGTTGACTGGTTTCATTTTAAAGTTTCATTTTAAACTTGCTAATGTTTTGCAGTTGTTTGCTTTGTTATCAGGTTCTTTTTGAAAACCGTGGTGGTGCTGTACAGCAAGCACTGAAACTGGAGGATGTGGGTGCTCAGGGAGATACTGTATGGCATGCTATTTGCAACTGTGTAGGCAGCAAGTAATGAGAGTCAGAACAACCTAGAAAGAAAAGACCTAGTGTAAAAGACATATCTAAAATTGGATCAAACAGTCTTGAAGGCAAATTGAACAAAGTAGTAAAAAGGATGACTTTTAGCTCTTTGGCTTGGAAGAGTTTGTGGATGAGGAATTTAGTGACAGAATCTATAGCCCTCACTTGACACCCAAACCTTGTATCCTGTTCTGACCCAAAACCTTAGAAGATTTGCAAGCGAGGCAGGAATTTGTGTGTTATGTGCTTCAGCATCCTCACCTGTGATAACAATCTCATAATGAAGTAGGAACTGCAATAATTTTTCTGAAGTGCATAGCATAATGTCTGCCACATGAAAAGGGCTGGCTACATGTTACCTACTATTTGAACAGATAGAAGACAGAGAAAGGAGAATAGCTGAATTCTACCTTTGATTCATTTGGGGCACACTGCCTGGAAAAGTGTCCAGTACTGTCTGGAAAACTCTGGAGTGAAGTATAAAGGGTGATGATCAGAATCAGAGGGAATATAGTTACTTAAATACCTGTTAATAATCATAATTTAAAGAAAAGTAGTTTCCTAGGAGATCCTAGCTATTATCTTCCAGACTACTGTTTCATTACATTCGTGAGTAATTGTTGAATAACCAAACGGATATTTAGAACCAAAGCTGAGATAAAACACAATATGGACAAGAAGAAAAAAAAGAGGGAAACCAATTTTTTAAAGGCATCCCATACCCATTTGATTTGTAGTGTTGGAACTCATGGGAATTTGTGTGTCCCGTTAATTTATTAATGGACAATAGCCCTAGGTGTGGTCAGAATCCAAGTAGTTTAGAGGTCTTTGTGTCATGAAATGATTGCATTATTCAGGGAAAAAGATGGACATTCTGGAATCAATAGCAAACAGACTGTGAAAGATGCTGTGTAAGAAGGGCACAGTATTGAATGTGAGGAGGATACTGTCCTATGAAGAAAATGAATAGAGCAGGATGGAGTGGATGTGAATGGCTTCTTAGGGGAAAAAATGGTCTTGCCTATTAAGGGTGGACTTCAGTAGGCAGAGAAGTCTCAGGGCAATTTGTTGAAGGTGCAAGCAGCAAAGAAAGGGTCTGAGATCAATGTGATCATGGCGGATGGGTGTGGTCCACTCAAGGAACTAGCCTAAGAGGAAAAGAATGGATCTTTGTTGAATCTGCTTAAAGTACTGTTATTGCTTCAAAGATAGTGATTTCTCTATCTGAAGGTTACAGCCCAAACTATTCAGGACCATGTATAGCACCAAACATCCAGAGCGGTAGGACTATGATCTGTGTGGTTTGTCCTGTAATAATGCTTAAGTATGATGAATTTTCAGTTATAGTGTAGGCACAGTTAGAGTACCAAAATAATTACTAATAAAGTAGGATACTAATATTAATATGCTGTGAAACAATTTATTTTGAATGTATGTATTATTTCTGAAATTCCTATGCAGCGTGAATGAAACTTCTGAAAGGAAATGTGTAGATCAGCCAGGATAGCTGCAGCCATTCCAGTTTTTTAAGCCATCACTTATTTGTAAGTTCCTCAAACAACTGAGTCATCATCTATGTAGGTTTTGTGACCAGAAAGATTTTTCACACTCTTTGCCTTGGTACCCTCTGCCAACTCCTGCAAGAAACCAGCTCAGACTTGCCAGAGGAACTGCTCCTCTTTGTTGCTTTGGTTGTCTTCATATAGCACTTATTTCATCATAGAAGGTGATTCATGCATATAATCATTATTTTATTACCAAACTGCTTAAAGGCACAGAATGGGTGGAAGTGGGATTGGAACTCTGTTCTAGATGGCTTGAAAACACTTCCTTTTACATTACAACAACTTTAAGTGAAAGGAAGGGTATTCTTAAATATTCGATGGAGCTGTAGGACTGAAAAACAAAACTTGTGCATAGACTTCTTGTCAGAGAGGAGGAAGGACAAGTGTTTCTATTCAACTTTGAATCAATGTTCCACCCCTTGAATACATTTCCACCATTTAAGCATTTCCCACAGTAATCTCTTACATGGTAACCTGTTCCATCTTATCCGTTCTTCTGCTCTGTCTATATCTTTGTCTATCCCTTCTCCTTTTTTTTTAATTGAATTCTTTATTGGTACAATTGATATACATCTCAAAATCACATATAACATTGGGAAATTTGTACCAGTATATGCCACAAGTTAATTCTCATTTTTACCCATATCCCTACCCACTCCCCCCTCCTCCCCCCTTATACATGCTCTTTTATTTTCTTTCTGTATCATACTTATTCCTTCCCCTTATCACATT
>PVIC010006404.1:0-42334 GCA_004025085.1 Thryonomys swinderianus
TGGTGGGCGTGTCTCCACGCCCAGCATTATATGTGGTTACCGGGGATCGAACTCAGGACCTTGCGCTTGCGAGGCAGGCGCCGGAACCACTGAGCTAACCCTCCGGCCCTGGCCCTGCACTTATAATGTAGCCCAGCCTAGCCTCGAACTCACAGAAACCCTCCTTCCTCTGCCTCCATTCTTTTTCCTTATTCCTAGTGCTGGGAATTGAACCCAGATCCTTGCTCATGCTAGGTAAGTGTTCTACCACCGAACTATGCTTCCAACCCTGGTTTCCATTACTCTTGGCAAGAATCTTGGTGAGGTTATTCTGCTCCCTAGTTTGTCACGCTGATGCTGCCCTTGAATTTACAAAGCACATAAGCAGTTGCAGTTTGGTTATAGGGATGATGAGCCAGATGCGGGAAAGGGATGGAGAGAGGGGGCACTTCTCAGGGGTGATGATAATGGCCCTGAGGTCTTATTCATGAGTCTGTCTGTCAACACTGTATGTCCCTATCCCTCTGACCAGCCCTCCTGTGCAGCTCCTGTTTACCTCCTCACTGGCTGTCTCCCCACAACCATGTGCCCAGTGTACTTACTCTCCCCACCACCACTCAACAACTCACCTTTCCACCCATCACATTCCTCCTCCTACCTACCTGTCTGCCTTCCACCCACTCAGAAAATTCAGGAGCGACAAACACATACCCCTCATCTAGCATGCTCATTTTGTGTAGGCATTAGCTTCTATGCCCTATAGAAATAGTATTTGAGGGGCCAGGGATTTAGCTAAGTGGTTTCAATGCCTGCCTCAAAAGCACAAGATCCTGAGTTCAAACCCCAGTGCCACATACAACGATGGCTGGAGTCCACCATGCCCATAATCCCAGCAATTAGTACCACACAACACAATGCCAGGCATGGTGGCTCATGCCTGTAATCCCAGCACTCGGGAGGCAGAGGCAGGAGGATTGCTGTGAGTGTGAGGTTAGCCTGAGCCTGAACTCAGGACCAGCCTGAACTATGAAGCAAGATCCTGTCTCAGAAAAGAAAAAAGAAAAAAGAAATAGTATTTGAACCCAGGCCCCTTCTTTCTTTTTGGTTTTGGTTTTGGGTTTTATGAGACAGGGTCTCTCTAGGCAGTTCATGCTGGCCTAGAATTCACTCTGTAGCCCAGGTTGACTTCAGACTCAAGAAAGTCTTCCTGCCTCAGCCTCCCAAGTACTAGAACAACAGGTGACTGCGACTATGTCTGCCCCCATATATTCTTTTCATGGGGCCATTCCTGGTTTGGACAAAGAAATAAGTGTGGCCTTATCCTGTGTCCCAGACAGGTAATCAAAGAAGCTTCTCAAAGCAACTTAGAAACATGGCTTGAGATCTATCCATCCTCTCCCTTGTAGGAGCCACTTGTGTCCTGGCACCCAAGTTTTCTGCCTCTGGCTTCTGGGATGACTGTCGGCAGCATGGTGTGACAGTGATCCAGTATGTGGGTGAGATCCTGCGGTATTTGTGCAATGTTCCCCAGGTGAGGCTCTGAGGTTCGGGTTCCGTGGAAAACACAACAGGGATGAAACCCCAAATGATCCCCCAGGTAAAATTCTCAGATAAAGATTCAGGTACTGCTTGTGCTCAGGTAAGAGGCCATGATAACAAGTTTGATGCAAGTTCTCCTAAAAGGCTGCTTTGATAAAGAGACTTACTAGACTCAGTAGATGACTATACTTTTCTCAGCCTCTTTATGCTCATTTGATAAGAATAGTTCTAAATTGTCCTGCTGTAGTAGTGCACATCCTGTCAGCCCAGCACTCTGAGGTAGGAGGATTACAAGTTTGAGCCTTGCCTGCAATTTAGCAATTTGGGCAACTTTGTCTCAAAATAGAGATGAACTAGGGATGTAGCTCAGTGTAAAGGCTTAAGGTTTAATCTTCAGTACAAAAAGAGACACCCATTTTTGTGAAAGTTAAGTTAGTTGAATATTTGTAAAGCACTGGGGTGTGGGTTGGGGTAAACTCACTAGTTGTGAGTCATTTTATCCTTATAAACCAATGAGATATGATCCCAGATAAGGACCCTAGGTATCTCTCTAGGTAAAGGTTCAAGATAACCTCTCAGCAAAAGACTCCATGTAACTTGCCCCAAGTAAACCACTGAAGTAATCCTCAAACGGGGCTTCAGGTCAGTCCCTAGCTGACCTCCAGGTAAAGGCCCCCAGCAGCACTGTCTTAGATAAGGTTTCCAAGCAACTCCTCCCAGGTAAGATCCCTGACATATGTGTCTCCTGAGTAATCCTCTAGCTAAGGCCCCAGATAACCTTCCCCAGGCAAAACTGTCATGTGACCTCTGCGGGTAACCCTTCAGGTCAAGACTCCAGTAACTCTACCTCAGTGCTGCAGGTAGATCTCCTAGTTACAGTGTCCCATCCTCCCAGGGTTCATTCTCAAGATGAGGACCAAAGAAAGATAGCCCTCAGGTAAGGATTCCTCATCACCCCCAAGGGCATCTCCTTCTCTCTCTTGGGATGTTTTTGCAGCAACCAGAAGACCGGGCACACAGAGTCCGCTTGGCAATGGGCAATGGACTCCGGGGAGATGTGTGGGAAGCCTTCCAGAAGCGTTTTGGTCCCATTCGGATTTGGGAATTCTATGGCTCCACAGAGGGCAACATGGGCTTAGTTAACTATCCAGGGCGCTGTGGGGCCGTGGGCAAGATGAGCTGCCTCCTTCAGGTAAGTGGGTGGGGTACCCAGGGTGATGGTGGCCTTGGGTGTGGCTGCACCCACAGATCTTCTGCCAGTACTCCTCACCCTTCCCTAGGTTTTGTCTCCTTTTGAGCTCGTGCGGTTTGACATGGATGCAGTGGAGCCTGTGAGAGACACGCGGGGCTTGTGCATCCCTGTGGGGCCAGGTATGGGGCTGAGCAGTTTTCTCTGGGTAGAGGATGATGGGTGCCTTCCACCTGTGCATGGTTGTTACAAGCTGCCCAAAGCCTGGAGCCACAGCCCATGTGGATGCCTTCAGCCCTCCTCAGGGCCCCGAGTCCCTGCCCAGCCAACTGCCACATGGGCCTTCACCCTGTAGCCTCTTAGCCTCGCCAGCTCCCCAGCCTCATCCCCTTGCTCTGGTCTGTAGGACTCCAGTGTCCATTCAAGTTCTCTCTGGCTTTTTGTGAAGGTTACATCTTCCTAGACATTAGTCTCTTCTCTCCTGAAGCTTTAGAGGATCCTGGCATATCTTTCTTCCTGCCACTATTAGTTTCTAGCCCTTGTCCATTCCTTGGTATCTTTTTATTCTTTCTTATGTGCTACCTAATGCTGCTTTTTTCCTTCCTTCTCTGATTTTCTGTGACTCCCTCTCCCTGTCTCTCAGACTCTCTCTGTCCTGCTGTTTCAGAGTGTGTCTTCCTGGTACACTTCTTAGTCGACTGCCTCGGAAATCTCTAGCATGGGCTGGCTGGCCAGTAGCGTTCCAGTTCATCATCTGTATCACATTCCTTCTCTTTTTCCAGGGGAGGCAGGACTTTTGCTGACCAAGGTACTAAGCTACAACCCTTTCATGGGCTATCATGGTCCCCGAGAGCTGTCTGAGCGGAAGCTGGTGCGGGGTGTGCAACATCCAAACGACCTTTACTACAACACTGGGGACGTCCTGGCCATGGACCACGAAGGCTTTTTCTACTTTCAGGACCGCCTTGGGGACACCTTCCGGTCTGGTGGAGTTAGCCTTGGGACAGGCTGGGCTGGCGTGGGGGTGGGCACCTGGCCCCTCATGTGAGGGGGGTACAAGTGCTGCCTCCACCCTTGCAGATGGAAAGGCGAGAATGTGTCCACACGGGAGGTGGAGGGCATCTTGTCACTTGTGGACTTCCTGCAGGAAGTGAACGTCTATGGTGTTGCAGTACCAGGTATGAAAGGTCTACTTGACTTTCGACCTTGGACAGAGGTGGGTGTGGTGGCACATGTCTGCAACCCCAGCACTGGGAGGCTGAGGCAGGAGGATGGCAAATTCCAACCCTGTTTATCAACTTCATGAGACCCAGTCTCAAAATACAAGGGCTGGGGATGTAGCTCAGTGTGAAGGTCCTGGTTTAATAATCCCCTTGGATTGAAAAATCCAAACCAAACCAAAGAAACTTGGGGTGGAGGATGTTATTTTGATTCTATAGATGGGGAGCTGCTAGAGCACAGAGAGGGTTAGAGGTTGCCCAGTTGCACAGCCAATGAACAGGGCAGTGGCAAGCCTGTGGTTCAGCTCAGTGACCAATGTGCTTCCCAGGGTGTGAGGGCAAAGTGGGCATGGCTGCTGTGAGGCTAGTCCCTGGTCAGACTTTTGATGGACAGAAATTGTACCAGCATGTACACGCATCACTTCCTACCTATGCTGCCCCTCATTTCATCCGTATCCAGGTGAGTCTGGGCAGGTGGAGCAGCGGGTAGGGGCCCTGGCGGGGTTGTCACAGCCTGAGGTCATGATCACTGTCCCACAGGACACCCTGGAGATCACCAGCACATTCAAACTGGTCAAGTCCCACTTGGTGCGAGAGGGCTTTGATGTGCGTATCATCACTGACCCCCTGTTCATTCTGGATCGCCGAGCCCAGACCTTCCAGCCCCTGACACCAGACATGTACCAGGCTATTTGTGAAGGAACCTGGAAGCTCTGACCACCTGGCCTGCCCACAGGACTTCTGAAGGGCCAGGGACCAATGCTGACTCACCAGGCCTGCACAGAGCAATCACGATTCCAGACATACAGGCTGGGAATAACACTGGCCCTCGTAGCAGAGTGAGAATAAACTCAAATGTGTACACAGAGAGCTGTGCATGGATAAACAAAATGACAGACAAGTGCAAGGTCTCCTGCCAGGGGCATCAGATATCCAGGCAAATGGTTCTCTGTGGGTTGGGAGGGCTGGGGATTTAGCTCAAGTGGTACCATGCCAACCTTGGATGCACAAGGGCCCAAGTCTGATTTCCGGTACCACAAAAAAACAACAACAAAAAAGTGGGTTGGGCCATGTGTGTGGCAGGAATGAGAGAAAAGAGCACAACCAAGGCTAAAGCAGGAGGATTTTGAGCCCAGTAGGACCATATAGTGAGCCCCTGTCTCAACAAAGGGGCCAGGATTTAGCACAGTGGTTTCATCATCTACCTGACAGCACAAGGTCCTGTGTTTCATCCTTGGTAACCACATACCACAATGCCGGGTGTGGTGGCTCACGCCTGTCATCCCAGCACATGGAAGGCAGAGGCAGGAGGGTTGCTGTGAGTTCCAGGCTGGCCTGGACTACATAGTGAATTCAGGGCCAACCTGGACTACAAAGTGTTTTGCCCAGCACCAGTGTCCTGATAGCAATACACACAGGGATAGCTTCCAATCATAAACAGCCCTACCACACAGCTAGCCCAATCACCTCGGACCACATCACAATAAACCCACCTATCCCCTCGTGACTTGCTCCCATTTGCCCTCCCATCCTCTATAAAAGCAAAAAACAAAAAACAAACAAACAAAAAAAACGACCCCACAGGACAACAACGACTGACAAAAACAACTGGTGCCCAAACGTGGGGCACACTGTTGCGGGTAACCCTCTCCCTCGGGTGAGTACTCCTTCCATTGCGGACCAGGTCTCAGACCCCTGACCAGTGACTGGGCCCTGGCTCCCGTGTTTGGCGGAGCCTTCCCACAGCCCTCCCTGCTATTGTTTTTCTTCTCCTCTACTTATTTCTCTCCTCGCTCATGTCTCAGTTCCCTGCTCCGTGACTCCCCCACATACCTCCATGCTGTCACCACCTTTTCTCCTTCTCCTCTTCAGTCTCTGTACTCTTCTCATCTGTTCATGTTAGGACCCATTTATACAATGGGTAATATCTTGTTTGGAGGGAATCATCTCAAAATGGTGCCAAGCCACCTCAGCCGCCCCTCCTCCACTCTCGACGTCTCTTCAGGCTTTTTCTCCCAATGCTCCACCCACATGTGCAGCCCGCAAACCTCCTCCACGATACCCCTCCTTTCCTCTTCCTGCCCCATCCCAGAAGATGATGCTGACGATGAGCCTCCCCCTACTACCCTTACACGGCTTGCAACTCCCACACAACACTGGCCCTACGCCGCCCCTATGCCGCCCCATTAATAACCCTTTCCTACTCCCCTCACCTGGCGAGGCCTTCCCTGTCTACACCCAACTGGGAGGTCAAGTATATTGGGCACCCTCAACCCTTAAGTATGGAAAGACCTTCGAGCAGCAGTCACCAATAACAGCCCTCAAAGCCCCCTGGCTCTACAATTCCTTGATAATTTTGCACAAGGGTCAACTGCCCTAAAGACTGGCTAGACCTTGCACACGCTTATTTACAATCTGGAGATTTCCTGGTCTTTAAGGCCATGTTCTTTGATGAGTGTGAACAGCGAGCTTGCCTTAACATGGCCACACAGAGCCCTGTCCCAATAACAGCAGACCAGCCCAAAGGTGTTGGCCCAAATGTTCAAGTTACTGTTCAGGGTGCATTTCACCAACCTTTTTGACCAGGTTCTTGATTGTGCCCTCCAGGCCTGGCAGAAAATGCCCATGCACCGCGGCTTAGTCCCTCTGTCTAAACTTGTCCAAGAGATTAATGAGATCTTTCCTGACTTTTGCCAACACATCATAGAGGCGATTACCCCCAAAGTTGCCCACCCATATGCTTGTGACTCTATTATCAAAGACCTTATTTTTGAAGGGTCTCAAAAAATTTACTAGTCAGCTATTGTCTCTTTGTGCCAGGTGTCTTTTGATGACTGGATTCTTGCTACCAAAGACATTGGAGCTCCCACTGGCTCAGTTTTGGTTTCATAACAATTTGCTGCAGCGCTAACACCCCCCACACACACACACCAAAACCAACATCTCTTCAGGTATATTGGATCACACCTATAGACACCTTTAAGCCACAGCTTACCCTGTTTTGTGCAAACAAAAAATTTAAACTTCTTGACACAGGAGCAGATAAAACCATCCATCGTAAAGAACAGATCCCCCTGACTGGCCTCTAGTACCAGGCCCACCAGTCAAAGGGGTTGGTGGCACAGGCCCCTCCTGGACCACCTCTTCTCCCATTAGCTGGAGTCACCCTGACAGTCACTGTGGAAAATTTAACCCCTTGATTTTAGAACATATGTCTAATAACTTGCTTGGTCGTGACTTACTTGAGACAATGGGTGCAGTCCTCACTACTGAGGACCTAGAACAGCACCCCCAATACTAAGAGCCACTGCTAGTCTCCTTCCATCAATCTCCATTCAGCTGTGTTGAACCTCAGATACCCCTATAGGGGTTGAGCAGTGGCCCTTGCCTTTATTTAAATTTGAGGCGCTCCATCATCTTGTTAACCAAGAATTATGAGCCCATCACAAGTCCATGGAATACCCTCGTCTTTGTAATTCAAAAAGAAGACAGGCAGTCTTTGGTTCCTCCATGATCTCAGGGCAATCAATGCGGCCATGAAACCCCTGGGAGTACCCCAACTGGAACTCCCACTCCTGTCAGCCATCTCACAGAGACAGTATATTGCCTCCTTAGACATCAAAGACTGCCTCTTCTCTATCTCATCACACAAGGCAGATCGACAATGCTTTGCCTTCACTATACCCCCCTCAACAATCAGGGGCCTGCTTTAAGATTCCACTGGCAGGTCCCTTCCCAGGGAATGAAAAACAGTCCCATAATCTGCCAAATCACAGTCAAAGCCACTTTAGGCGGGCTGACCCTACCGGCTACAGGTACCTTTTACCATTATATGGATGACATCCTCACGTGCTGGCCTCAGGAGGCTACCTTCCACCAAACCCTTTCTGTCCTGTTACAGGGACTCCAAAGACAAGGATTCTAAATAAAGTCCAAATACAGCCACCCTTACAATTTCTGGGATTTCAAATAGATTTAACCACCACTTCTTGCCAGGTCCCCAAGATCTCGATTCCCCAACAACTCCCCTTGTGTCAGCTCCAACAGATTCTAGGTCAGATTAACTGGGTTCATCCCTGGCTACCCATTCCTACCTCTCATTTACAGCCAATACCTCTCCTTACATTAGGGTGAGGATATGCTTGCATTTTTCTACAGGAAGAACCTCAGCCGAGCCTCTGGATACCCTCGACAAACGTCTGACTGTACACTCCTGCCTGACCACTACCCAGCTCTGATCAAGCTCCCCCTGCCACCTCCCTAGATGACTCCACCATTCCTGCTGCCCATCCTTGTTAACAAATCATCATTGATCCAGCCACAGACCAGCACCCCAGCCTAAAGGCCCCAATGGTCTCACCGGGACCTCAGGATTTCAGCCATCACTACAATTATTGTCTCCTTTATGGCCACTGTCTCAGCAGTGGCCACTGCTTCCATAACCCTTCATAATCAGGTAACCACATCCTGCTACATATAAGGAGAGCTAAATAGAGACATTATCAAAATTACAAAAGTATCATACTATTGGCTGAGGTGCTTAGATGCTACTAGGAGGCAAAATAATAACTCACAAGAGGTTCAATTTTGGCCTGGGCAAATTCATCGTGCATACATCTAATGGGCTGTCTAGCCAAAAATAGGTAAGATCCTTAGTGCTGGGGACAACCTAAGAACAGTCACGAGATAATGTGTTATAGGCTAGTGAGCCAAACATGGGTAAGATCCTTAGTGCTAAGGACAACCTAAGACAGGCCCAGCACTGTTTGCCACTGATCTCTATGACAGGCTGGCTAGCCAATGATGTAGTAAGATCCTCAATGCTGGGGACAACCTAAGACAGGCACAGCCTCTCGCTCCCCTTATACATATATATATATATGTGTGTATGTATGTGTATATATATATATATATATATATATATATATATTAGGGGAAATGTTGCCCAGCACCAATGTCCTGATAACAATATACACAGGGATAGCTTCCAATCATTAGGCACCAACAGCTAGCCCAATCACCTCGGACCACATCACAATGAACCCACCTATCCCCTCGTGACTTGCTCCGTTTGCCCTCCCTTCCTCTATAAAAGTAAAAAACCTTCTGCACAATAAAGAAGCTTCCTCCCTCAACCAAGAATCGGTGTCTTGATTCTTGCATCCCAGCTCACCCTCCTGCCAGCACGACCCCATGGGACAACAATAATGGACAAAGACAGCAACACAGACTCAAAAAAAAAAAAAACTAACCAGGGGTGGTAACTCACAGCTGTAATCCCAGCACTTGGGAGGCAGAGCCAGGAGGGTTACTGAGTTCAAGGCTTGCCTGGGCTACACAGTGAGCTCAGGACCAGCCTGGACTACAAAGTGAGACCCTGTCACCCAAAAAAAAAAAAAAAAAAGGCCTGGAGATTTAGCTCAGTGGTTCCAGCACCTGCCTAGCAAGCACAAGGTCCCTGGTTCCATCCCTGGTAACCACATACAACAATACGGGATGTGGTGACTCACACCCACCGGCAATCAGTACCACACACCACAGTGCTGGGCTTGGTGGCTCAAACCTGTAATCCTAGCACTTGGGAGGCAGAGGCAGGAGGATTTCTGTGAGTTCAAGGTTAGCCTGGGCTATATAGTGAGTTCAGAGCCAGCCTGAAAATCAAAACGAGACCCTGTCTCAAAAAAAAAAGGGCCTGAAAATGGCTTGCCCAGGGTACCCTGTTTCCCAGGGGGTTTTATGGAGCAATGCCATAATAAGGGGAGCCAGGTTCTGGATAGGATAAAACTAGTCAACTAGTAATATTAACGTTGATCCAATGGGAACTCACAAGGTGGGACAAAAATATGATAAAACAATAAGATTATAACAAGTATAGTAGCTAAGGGAACAGTGATTAAATTGGGATTAAGTGGGGAAACAAATCATATATGAAGTGTACAAGAACCAATTAATGGTTTCAGTAAGGGGGGTCAGCAGTCTTTTTTGGAAGAGATGGCTAACTCTTGGTCCACCACCTTGGTGACTGATACCTAGTTAGAATATCAGTCACTGCTATTCATCCACAGGGGAAGCACATGAGTTTAGTAGTTTCTATTCTTTTACAATGCCAGCCTTTAGTAAATGTGTCTTGATGGTCCACCATGGTGACTCCTCAGGGGCTAGCCCTATCTAACTCCCTACAAACTAATTAACTAATCCATCAATAATATTCCTTCCCTTTGAAGAAGTACCCCTAACTGCTGTAAGAAGGTCAGAGGTGAAGATCATTCTGGCTACTTACAACTGAAGTGGGTTGTCATTATGTCTGGCAGTCAGAGTTACTCTACAGATGGTCTATCCGAAGGCCCTTGAAAGGTGCTGGAACACTGTCATCTTAGGTAAGCATATAGCTTTGAGTCTGGAGAATACAAAGCCAAAGAAACAGTTAAAATGGGCCAGTAATTTAGCTCAGTGATTCCGGCATCTGCCTCAAAAGCACAGGTCCTGAGTTTGATCCCTAGTAACCACAATGCTGGGAGTGGTGGCTCACCCCTATAATCCCAGCACTTGGGAGACAGAGGCAGGAGGATCATTGTGAGTTCAAGTTTAGCCTGGGCTCCATAGTGAGCTCAGAGGCGGTCTGAACAACAAAGCAAGACCCTGTCTCAAAAACTAAAAAAAAAAAAAAAAAAGAAATTAGAGCATGTGTAGTCTAAGCATGACCACTAGAATGGAAGGGCAGGTTAGGGAGAGAGTCACACTTAGAAATTGAAATAGGGATTATAACACATTGGCACTTAGATTCTTATCATAGTTTTAACAATCCATAATAATGGTCAACTCCCAATGTATCTGGAGACTGTCAGAGGGTTAGTCATTGGAGCCCTTCTTTTATATCCACATTTATTACTGTGGCATTGTTTTTATACATCTTTCAGTTATTCCTTTTGCTGTGTGTTTAAAACCATGTTAAAGTGAGACTGTGTCAACTGATGTGACCCTCTTGCTGTCTATCAAAGCTTCTTAGGTCTCTCAGGCATAGAGCCTCTCCACTGGATGGGTCCTACCTTGCTTGACCACATGGCTTTATAGCCATGTATAGGTATAGGAGAAAGTATAGGAGACTTTTTCCCCTTGGTGACCCTCCTTTGGCACACAGTGTATTTGTTGACTTGGCGTCCAGCAATCTCCCTGCTCAGGAGGTTGGGTGACATAACAAAGATGTAGGGTCTCATAGAAAAGTTTCCCTCATGTCCTGTATTCTATGTTGACCTTGAGGGGCCAGGACCAAAATATTAGCTGTCCTCTGAGTCTGGTTACTTTTCTAGTTTTGGTCTCCAAACTTTGGTCACTGAACACCCAGAAAAGAAGTTCAGTGGTATAAGTAGAGTAGTGAGTTTAACTGTTATAATTTTGATATGGGGGAGCAAGGTCTAGCTCTCAACCTGAACCATGAGTTCATGTTCTCTAAAATCGAAGAATGAATTTTAGGAACAAATAGTGAAGGTTACAGTAGGAAAATTTATTGAGAGAAATGCTTCTGCCTAAGAGAGACAGAAGGGGGAACCCAGAAAGGTGGGTAACCCACTCACCTCACCTCTCAGAGGGCTTTTATGGAGCAAAGCCATGAGACGAGGTGGATTTAAGGTGTGACAGAATTACAGTCAACCAGTAACATTGCAAAGTCACTTAGGTAATATTGGTACAATAAGAAATCACAAAAGGGGGGGGGGGCGAAGAGTTAGCTCAGTGGTTCCGGCGCCTGCCTTGCAAGTGCAAGGTCCTGAGTTCGATCCCCGGTAACCACATATAATGCTGGGCCTGGAGACTCACGCCCACCAACAATCAACACCGCATACCACAATGCCGGACGTGGTGGCTCATGCCTGTAATCTCAGCACTCGGGAGGCAGAGACAAGAGGACTGCTGAGTTCGTGGTGGCTTGCCTGGGCTCCATAGTGAGCTCAGGGCCAGCCTGAACTACCTCTTCCAGAAAAGACCCCAGACTAAAAAGAATTCTTGTATGCTTGTTACATGACTTATTTTTTTTCTTAGTTTTTTGTAGGGTTTTTTTTTTTTTTTTTGAGAAAGGGTCTTACTTTGTAGTTCAGGCTGGCCCTGAGCTCACAATGGAACCCAGATGAGCCTTGAACTAAGCAATCCTCCTGTCTCTGCCTCCCGGGTGCTGGGATTATAGGCATGAGCTATTACGCCCAGCACTGTGGTATGTGGTACTGATTATTGGTGGGCGTGAGTGACCACCCCTGGTATTGTTGTATGTGGTTACCGGGAATCCAACTCAGGACCTTGTGTTTGCTAGGCAAGAACTGGAACCACTGAGCTAAATCTCTGGCCCATGACTTGATTTCTCATTGGATCCCCCATTTAATCAGTATTACCTGAGCAACTATACTTGTTGTAATCTTATTGGGTGATCATAGTTTTGTCCCTTTTGTGATTTTTTTTTTTTTTTTTTAGCTCAGGGCCAGCCTGAACTACAAAGCAAGACCCTGCCCCAAAAACAAAAACAAAAACAAAAACACGTAACATTCTACAAATCTGTTGTCAAAGTTCCAAAATCCACAACCTGTCAGTGAAGGTATTTTTCCCTTACATATATAAATGAAGAACACCATGCCTAGGAGGGAGACAGAGGAAGTTTGGGTAGTTTCTAATTTATCAAAGGTTTTTTTTGTTGTTGTTTTTTTGACACAGGGTCTTGCTTTGTAGTTCAGGCTGGCCCTGAGCTCACTATGTAGCCCAGGCAAGCCTAGAACTCAGCAATCTTCCTGTCTCTTCCTCCCAAGTGCTGGGATTACAGGCGTAAGCCAAAACGCCTGGCACTGTGGTATGTGGTTTTGATTGCTGGTGGGCGTGAGTCTCCACGCCCAGCATTGTATGTGGTTACCGGGAATCGAACTCAGGACCTTGTGCTTGCAAGGCAGGCGCCGGAACCACTGAGCTAACCCTCTGGGCCAAAGATTTGTTTTTATATCTGAAATGGGGATCTTACTTTAGTAGAGAAGAGTGGTCCAAACCTCTCCAAAGGGAAGCTTAAGAAAGGGCTCTGATAACATTCTTCTTTTTTTTTTTTTTTCTTTCTTGGCACTGGCAATTGAACTCAGGCCTTTGTTCTTCCCAGGTAACACCTTTCCACTTGAGCTAAATAAATTCCCGGCTCTGAGAGCTTCTTTCAGAGAGGTTTTCTGGTGCCGACTGAAAAGAGTTTACTTTTCACCTCACTGAGGAGGCAGACAGGGACTACAGCCATGTGGAGAGTTTCTGCCGATTACCCAGATAGGCAGTTGGGAGCTATTTTTTTTCTGAGGACCTTTTGGGCATCCAGCAGAGTAGCTCTGGCCATGAGCCCTCAGTTGTCACCTCAGTTTCTACGAGCTTCACACAATCAAGAGATCTGTCTCCACAAAGAACCTAATTGCCTATCTGGTCAACATTCCACCAGCCATTGGCATCAGTGGGAGTGGGGATTCAACAGAGGGCACCTGGAGACACCTGCCTCCTGCTTTGAGAGTGGCAACTTCCCAAAGGGCTATTACTAGTGGCAGCATAACCACTGTTTAGTATTTTATAAGGGAAAAATAAGCGCCTAAACTGTCTTTACCCGAGATGATTTCATGAGAAACCCATTTTACAGGATTTTAAAGCAACTAAGTCTAAAGGCAACATATGCAAAACAGGAACAAAACATAATTTTAACAAAGAACAATGCATCATAAGAGAAACAAGCAACTTGGAAAAATTTAAAATATACATCTTAAGACAATGAAAAAAAATCAGAATCTATGAAACAAACGGCCAAAACTGATGAAACAAAAAATAATCTATAAAATAAGAACCAGAATTTATGAAACAAAAAGTTATAAACTATGAAGCAAAAAGACCAAAGTTGGAACTTATGAAACAAAAGCAAACTCTTACCTCCATCCAGTAACCTTAGTGGAAGACCTGCAAAATGATATAGGGGAAATAGATGCAACTCCCAAATCTGCAAGATAACCAACACGCAAACTCCTATTTTCTAAAATGCAAGTATGAATTCTAGGAACAACTTGAGGTTAAGTGTAGAAAAAAAAATTTATGGAGAGAAAAGCTCTGTCTAAGATATACACAAGGGGGACCAGAAAATGAGTTGCCCTGGGGACCCTGTTTCCCAGGAGTTTTTTTATGGGCCAAAGCCATGACATAAGGCAGGACAAAACTATAGTCAGCTAGTAAGAGTCCAAGTGTAGTCATTTAGGAAGTACTGATCCAATGAGAAATCATAAGGTGGACATATGGTAGGACCAAACTATGATCAATAAGATTGTGACAAGTATAGCTGCTTAGATAATGTTGACTGAATAGGAATCAAATGGGGAAGTCATATAGCAACCATACAAGGAGCAAATAAGGATTTGGGCTAAGGAGTGGGTCAGGGATCCTTCCTAGAAGATCTTGATCCACCACCAGGGGGTTAATTCCTATTTAGAATATCAGTCACTGCTACTTATCTCTAGGGAAAGCACAAGGGTGTAGTATTTCTCTTCTGTTACAAACTGGCCTTTAGTGAAAGTTCCTTGATTTTCTTGTCTAATTGCCTACAAAATATCTAATGAACAACTACAGGAATAGCTAGGTGTGGTGGTCCATGTCAGTAATCCCAGCACTGTCAGGGGCCAAGACTCGAGGATTTTGAGTTCAAGGCCACAATGGGTTACAAAGTAAGACCATGTCAAAAAAAGAAAAAACAGACTAGTGTGATAGCTCACACCTGTAATCCCAGCACTTGGGAGACAGAGGCAGGAGGATTATGAGTTTGAGGCTTGCCTGGGCTACATAGTGAGCCCAGGGCCAGCCTGAACTACAAAACGAGACCCTGTCTCAAAAATGATAAAAAAAAGAAAAGAAAAACTAGGAATGGTGGCCTGTAATCCCATTGCTCTGAAAAGCTGAGGCAAAAGGATCACAAACTGGAGCCCAGCTCAGGAACTTTAGCAAACCTTGTCTGAAAATATAAGAGTTGAGAATGTAGCTCAGTGCCACAGCCCTGGGTTCAGGCTCCAGTACCCACCTCCCAATCCAGAAAACAACTACGCAAATAGACTTGTATCTCAGAACACTGATATGCTTCCCTTGGGGCTGAGCCAGAGCTAGTACTCATTAACTGGCAACTCATACTTGCTACATGTCACAGAGGGAGCTGCGGTGATACACTTTATGGAAGAGGTGCCCCCATTAAGAGGTGCTTTAGCTATGACTTATTTAGCCAACCCCACCATTGCAGGTGTGGGGTCAAAGCATATTAATGTTATCAGGGGTCTCACTGTAGATACTCAAGTATACAAGTTCCTTCACACTTTACTCAACCCATGCTCCCTCTCCCCCAAATAAAAGATATATGGAGGTTCACACTTGTAATCCTAGCACTTGGGAGGCTGAGGCAGCCTGGGCTATATAGTGAGTTTGAAGCCAGCCTTAATATTCAAGATGCAGTCTCAAAAAACAAACAAACAAAAAACAATAAAAAAAATCAATGCTTCCCAGAGCCCCAATCAGTTTAGGTCATTCATTCCCTTTCCATCTATACTGAGGATTGAACCCCTGGGCTTTACACTGAACTACATACTCAGATTTTTAAGTTCTTTTGATGTGTGTTTGTATGTTATGTGTGTGTATTTTACTGGGTATTGAACCTGAGGCCTCACACATGCTAAGCAAGTGTTCTACCACTGAGCTACGTTCCCAGCCCTATCACATCATTTTGCTTCACATAGTATTTATTCATTTGTTCATAGTGCTATGAATACCAATGTCATGCACTGGGCATGTGGCCATCAACTAGGGAGGCCAGGCCTTTCTCTCACACTGCTAGAATTTTCCTGACTCCTTCAAACGTACACAGTTTTTTTCAGTGTAATGAAATTTCTTCTGAGGTAAATTTCTGCTTCACAGACTTTCCCCATGTTTATGTTGTGGTCATTATTTATTTGGAGCTTTAAATTTTTTCTACTTCACTGTGGTTTACATTGCAGCCTGGGCTGGCAGTGTCCAGAGACTGAGACCAGGGGCTCACATAAGCTAGGCAAGTCCCTGCTACTGAGCTGTATCACCAGCCCTGTGTATTTTTTTTGGGCCCATAGGAGAATTAATTTGTTCTTTCCATCCATCTAGTTTGTTAGAGCAGCCACTAAAAATACTACATTGGTAAGTTCTGAGAGACTATTCCAGAAATCAGCAGACCTTGCCAGGCAGCAGGGTCTGACCCTTCACCCTCTGCTGCATGACCACAGGGCTTGTGGGGTTACGCCCTGGCCTTGAGTATGTGTGTCCATCCACTGCCCACACGAGTCCAGCCTCAAGAGCTCATAGGCCAGCAAAGCTGGCATGTGGATAGGCAAGCAACAAGCTGGGCTGGGGGCCAGAGACTGGCACAGGGCTTGCTTGGCCTTTCTGGATTAGATAGCTCCTCCGTGGCTCCAAGCTTCCAGGCAAGGGGCACAGACTACTGATTTTCTAACCAGCAGAAATGAGAAATCAGAATCTTTATTTAGAGACTTTCCCATTATCAAAGTATAATTATGTTAGAAATAAGCCTAGCTACTAAGGAGGCTGAAGCAGGAGGATCCCAAGATCAAGGCTACTATAAGGCAACCTAGTGAGACTTTGTCTCAAAATTTTAAAAACAAGGGTATAGTTCAGTGATTGCCTAGCATGCACAAGACCCTGGCTTTATACTCCTGAACCCTTTCCAAACACAAATTGTACACTTGGAAGGCAGGGTGTTTAATGGGGGAATACAGACAGGTAGTCAATAATGAACAGTGGGGGGGGGTGTCTCTAGAACTGTTGACCTGGTACAGGCAGTTCTTTCTGCAGGTGGCTCAGGATGGTTGAATTATGGCACCGTTTTTTGATAGGAAAGTGGGCTAAATGTTATTGGGCTTCAGCCAATTGAAAGGGAATCCTAAGTAGATGAAGACTACAGACTGACCAGGAAGGAGAGCTAAGAACTCTCTACCCAGTGGGGTAAGCATATTAATTGCTCTGAGAGTCCTTGAGTTGACTTATTCTCATTATCATATGCTTAAGATTTCACACATATGTACTATACCTCATTAATTACTGAGAAATGATAGGAAAATACATGAACAACTCAAAGTTAAAAATAAGACAAAGATAAATCATAAATATGTAGGCACAGTGTGTGGAACACTCTACTACAGTAAGTATGGTAAAGTAAAAGAAACCAGAACAAAGAACAGTGGTTGCTCACAGACTGGTGTCCTGGTCATCTGTTAGCTTTATCCTACTTTACAATAAACTTTTCTGCTGTGAAACTACTTCCTGGCTGGCACATCGTCTCTTGTCCTGTGTGAGATGGTCCAGGCAGATTCTTCTCTTCGTTCACCAAGTGCAATGAATGGACGGGTGACAAGAGGACCTGCTCATAACGGAAGCCAGAGGTGCTTTCCTGGCCTCTCACACCTTCCACATACAGACTTGGGGTCCTGCTGCTGCCAGAAGGGGCACACACTGGCTCCCGAGTGTCCACTGCCACATGAGGTCCTCAAGTGGGGAGCGTACTCAGCACACTGTGTCCTGTGCAGAGCATGGCCTGGGTGCAGCTGTGCCCACTGCAGCTGCACAGCCGCTGTCAGCAACGGGCCTGGGGCTGCTCCTCCGGCTGGTGGCCTTTGCGATGGACCACCAACTGTGACTTCCACTCAAAGGCGCGGCCACATTCCCCACAGGCGTGACGCCGCTGGCCAGTGTGGGCCTTGCGATGGATGACCAGTTGCGACTTCCAGATGAATGTGCGGCCACAGTCCTGACACTCATGGCCCGGTGTGTGATGTGGGGTGCTGCGGGGTGCACGGGGCGGTGGCATGGGCTCTGGGGCACGTGTGTGTGAGCGCCTATGCATCACAAAGACTGACTTCCAGTCAAAGCCACAGCCACACTGCGCACACGTGTAGGGTTTGCATGCAGCGGGCAAGTCCCTTTGGGTGGGGTGTGGACTCAGCTCCAGGTCAGGGTTCGGCTCCGGGTCTGGCAGCCCTGTGGATGGGGGCATCAGGCAGGCACACACTCGGACAGGGTGTGGGGCACAGGGACTCGGGACAAGACGGTCCTCACCCAGGGAAACCGCAGAGCCATACTTCTGCAGCATCGCATCCCAGTAGAGCTCCTTCTGCGATCGGTCCAGCAGCACCCACTGCTCCTGCAGGGAGGCCACTGTCATGGCTGGGAAGGGGTGTCCCTCCTGTCACTGTCCCTTGAATAGGAAGGGCAGCAAGAAGCCTTGGGGAACTGGTGTGTTCTGCCTAGCCTCCTTACCCAGAACAGGTCTGCCTCATCTCTGCACACAGCGACACCTTGTCGGGGAAGCAGATGCAGGAGGACCCAGGTTAAGAGGTGTCGGGGACACCTTGGGACTTGTGAGTAGGGGATTGGTATTGTAGAAAGTTCTGGGTCCTAGTGGGGCCTCAAAGGAGGCTGAGCTTAGTGCACAGAGGTTTCCAATGGCTTTACCAAGAGTATACTTCTGCCAGGCACAGTGGCTCACACCTGTCATGCCAACACTCGGGAGGCAGAGGCAGGAAGATTGCTGAGTTCGAGACTTGCCTGGACTCCATAGTGAGCTCAGGGCCAGCCTGAACTACAAAGCAAGACTGTGTCTCAAAAAAAAAAAAAGAATATACTTCCTAGGTCTGGGGATATAGATCAGTGGTGCTACATACCTGCCTGGCAAGCACAAGTCCCTGCATTCAATACCCAGTACCACAAAAAAGGCTCAAACAAACAAAAGCGCACTCCCTGCCCAAAGGGTCCGGCCACCTCACTGCCACAAGGTATGTCATCTGGGACTTTGCTGAGCTGAGAAAAGAAATCTGGAGGACAAGCCAAAGCAGGGACAGGGAGACGCCATCCACATGTGGCCACATCTAAAGACTGTGACGAAGATGCCTTGGAGGGTGCAGCCTTCTCACTGCCTCAGGTTTCTCACTGGGCCACAGACGTGCAGGGTCTTCTCCCTCCAAGCATCTCTCAGCTAACAGTTGTGCTGCGGAAGTCCCTGAGTGAGGAGGCTCAGAAGCAAAAGACCTGGGAGAGGACCAGACCTTTACTCCACTTGCGAACAAGTGTGTGGTTGAGGGAAGCAGAGTTTTGACTCTAGGCCCAGCTGCCTTGTAAGAAAAGCCTTAGGAGACAAGGGACCACTTTTCTTGGGAAAAGTGTCTCTCTTTCATGCCCTCTCCCTCTCTCTCTCTCCCTCTCTCTCTCTCTCCCTCTCTCTCGCTCTCCTTTCCCTCCCTCTCTCTCTCTCTCCCCCTCTCTCCCTCTCTCTCCCTCTCTTCCTCTCTGTCTCTCTCTCTCTCAACTTGGGACTTTGCACTTGTGAGGGAGGCACCAGAACCACTGAGCTACATCCCTGGCCAACTACCTTTGTTTGACCTTGAGTGTGGGGCAAGTACTACCACAGTGGGTCACCTGTCTTCACAACCTGCACTCATGAATGTCCAGGTGCCAGCCCAGCACCTCTGGGAGCTGCACACCTCTCTGGGACCTCTCTGGGACCTCTCTGGAGATAAGGAAGCCACACAAATAAGGTTGCTATGGCCTAGATTACAAATCCCTTCTATGCCTGAAGAGGGGGTGTCATTGGGAAGGTGGGCTAGTGATCCAACCCTAGTACTTACTTCCCTTCCAAATAGCAAAGAGCATAAGCGTCATTGGCCAAAGAACCTGGGGACCACAGGGCAGAGGCAGCCAGCATGGACGTCCCCCTTCCAGCTCACCTGACTCCTGGGTGGCTGAAAGGATGTAGAGGCTGGTTCTTGGCATTCCAGATGACCCTCAGGTGATAGGGCCGGAAGCAGTGGGCTGAGAGGTGCTGCGAAGTAAAACAGATGGGAAGGGGTATCAGGAGTTACCCACATGAGACAAGTGGAAGAGAGGCTGCCGTCACTGCTGTGTGACAGGGAGAGGAGCCAACCCTTTGCTCTTGCCTCCCAGAATCAGCTCTGCAGTTCCTCCAGGGTCCCCAACCCAGCCAGGGACAACCACACTGAGTTTAGGAGCCCCTGCCCAGTATGATCTCTCCTGGCCCATATCCCTGGTGTGGCACCCGCCTCACCCATCTCCTGCCCATCCACACTGGGCTCCTCCTTCACACTGCAACTGAGCTGGGCAGACCCTTCCATCCTGGCATCCTGTGAGCCCTCCCCTGGGGCTGCTCCACAGGGATCCACTGTTGCTGTGGGCTGAGGGCTCCCTGAGGATTCCTCTGTCTTCCGGGCTGCAGGTGGCACCTCTGGCTTCAAGATGTGCGCTGTGATCTAAGGAGAACACACATGTCACGGGGCTCTCCTCTCAGTCTGTCCTGCTAGGAAGCTAACACCACCACACTCACCCAGCCCAGCAACTGCCCAGGGTCCTGCTGCAATCCCTCTACCAGGGCAGCAGCCTCCTCTGGGCAGCCCGGCTGCTGCCTTCGCACCCAGGACTGGATCTCTGGGGGAAGTGTGCCCAGGAACTGCTCCAGCACCAGCAGCTCCAGGATCTCCTCCTTGGAGCAGGACTCAGGCCGCAGCCACTGCCGGCAAAGCTCTCGGAGCCGGGCCAGCGCTTCCCGTGGCCCTGCCACCTCCTTGTAGCAGAATCCCCGGAAACGCAGCCGTGCACCTTCAGGTCCGTGGAGGTTGGTCTCAGAGTCCCCGAGGGGCAGATGTGAGGGACCTAGAGGAGATGGCATTCTTTTTCTGGAGTGACTTCTTGACATTCCCAAGAGAAACCTACAGAAAAGGAGGGATCAGAGTGTCATCCAAGGCGGCCGAGACAGGTGAAGACAGACACCGGGCCCAACCTCAGGGCCACGGCCAGTCCAGAGAAGACCTGAGGGACAGGAAAGGACGGGAAAGCTTCATGGAGATGACAGGACCCGAGGCTGAAGAGACTGAGACCAACAGGGGTATGACTGAGAACAAGTGGGAGTTTTGAGGAAAAACGGAAGCAAGTTATCTAAGATTTTCCAGGAAAAAGCAGCTGCATCCGATACGGAGCACTGTTGGGAAATGACAGAAAAGCAGCTCCTCCAGCGGGGGGAAAGGGGATGTCATCGGGAAGGTGGACCAGTGATCCAAAGCGGCAAGCAGAGGCAGCGCGAGTCAGTCCCCACCGTGTCCGGGACAGCTGGCTCTGGGACACAGTGAGGCGGGGCTGACGGAAGAGGTGCTTTCCATGGAGCTGACGGGGCTGGAATCCCTTGCTTCTGCCACAGCGAATGGAATTTCCCTACCGCCTGCGCCGTGAATGAAAAGCCAAACAAAACACTCGCTGCAAGAGGACTGATGGGCAGGAAACTGTCTGATCGCGGAGGAGTTGCCAGAGGGGCCCTGCCGAAAAGAAGCAGGTTTGGAGGAGGCCTGCCATGGACAGGCCGCAGCGACTGGCCTTCTGAGTGCCAGAAGAAAGGCCTGGATAGAGGCGCAGGCCGCAGGGCGCGTCCTGCGGTGGGCCTGCTCTCCCGGGAGGAAGCCCCAGAGAACAGGGTCCCACGGTGGACGCGCCCCGCCCAGCCAGGAACGCGCTCACCTCAGTCACCGCGCCAGAGCCGGAGGCTACTTCCGGGAAGTGGCGCCACTCGGCCCGTCCCAACGCTCGTTGCCCTGGCGACGCCAACCTGGTCGACCCCACGCCCGTTTCGCAGGCACCGCCGCACTCCTCGGACTACGTTTCCCATAAGCCTCAGCAAGCAAGGACAGGCGCGCATCTTCAGAGGCTTCTTGCGACTGAGAGATACTCCAGTGCTCTTGGTGAATCCGCAGTGCCGCAGTTCTGGGAGCTCCCTCCCTGTGCGGCAGCTATCCTTTTGTTTGCATTCAAACCCCACGACTCAATGCCGACAGAAGCCGCGTTGAATTCCTACGCAGGTGCATAGCGGACCAGGTTTCTATTGGACAGTGTGGGTGTCTTTCGGCCAATCAGAACGGACGTTCCGTCCCATCGCCTTCCCAACGCACTTCCAAGGCCTAGTTCGCGTTCAGCTTTCTCTCAGTTAAGAACTGCAGCCCTTCCGAGGGGCTCCGGCCGTTTCCATTTCAACGACAGGAGCGTCGCCCCGCCCCTGAGGAGGCCAGAAGAAGCGGCTTCAGGCTCCGGGTCAAGTAGTTCACTTGAGACTTTGCGGCAAGTGGTCCTGGGCAGAGGACCGCAGGACTTGTCCTGCGAGGAGATCATTAGAGCTTTGTTAAGTGCCCTCTAGCCTTGGGGAACGGAGGCCGTACAGTGCGCAACCATTTATTGAGGTAACCACGAGATCACACTCACTTGTCTTCAGATAATAGCTATACAAACGAAGGATAGATGTTTCTTTTGATTTTCTTGGGACGCGCTCGAACTTTCCTTTGGGAACCAGAACTAATCAAAGTGAGCTATGTTTATTTTCTTTCGTCGGGCATTGTTGCTGTTTTTTAAAAAATCTAACTGTGTGATTGGGTCAATTTTGTTTCCACATCAAGTTGCTGAACCATGACTTATTCTTTCAAGTCTAAAGTACCCTTTGAGTTTTGGTTTCTTCTGATCCCTTGAAATCCTGGGCTACTAGCTTTAGAGGAAGAGCAGCAGTCCTAATAATGACTGGAGACTGAGCAGTTCTGTGGGTAGAGTTCATCAACTGAGATTCGGGTTATTTTGGAAGTTTAGAGCTTCTGGGGGGACTATGCAGGCTCGCCAGAAACAAGCCTTTCACCACAGGTGGTGAGCACGTATAGGGCTTCAGTGGTTCTCAGAAAGTTCTTTCCTAGCAAGTTTGGTATAGGACTCCCCTTCCTGGGCATGGTTCCCAAATCTGCTACTTAGAGGATAAGCCTGGTTTGGCCTCTCTCCCTACTGCCAACTCAGTATGTTGCTTTCCCTGAATTAGTTAAATCTCCTCTATTTACCTGTAGCTTCAGAATGACATTCCTATTGACTCCTTTTCTCATTCACATATTTTGTATTTGTTTTAAACACTTTCTTAGTGGTCTCAGTGGGTTGGAGCCAAATGTAGTTTGGTCTGACCTTTTGATGCCAAAGGCCCACGGAGACTTTTATAGTCACAGCTTATTCAGAGGTAAAAGGCCAACCCAACATCACCTTGGGCTGAGGAAAAGGCAATTCAGGGGCCAAGATTTGGGAAGAAGACGAAGCCCAGATGGGAGGGCCTCTCCAGTTCTGGGCATCGGGGAAGTGGAATCAGGGAGAGCGAAGCCAAGCGACGACAGGAGCACAAGCAAGTAAGTGGCAAGGAGCCCAGTGTAAGAGAAAAGGCTAGTGGGTTACTGGATGCAGCCTGAAGAGTCAGGTGGATTCAGGGTAGAAACCTGGCTCTAGGGATTCCCACCTAACGCACAGGAAAAGTTGCATGCAACTTCCTGGTTACTCACTTGCTTGACAGATGCCTTTGATCCTGAATTCCATGAGCTCCTAGGAGTCTGTCTGTGGTAGGTGGGGGTTTGCATTTCATAGATTTCCAGGCTGAGTCCATGGCACAGTGAGTGGGGGGTGCACAGTGGCTCAGGGCATCAGGGGCCTCCACTTAGAGGACCTGCCCTGCAGGGTCTTGGGGAAGTGGTCCAGCATAACTTCCCTGCTCAAAAGAATGTGTGAGGCCTGATGGGCAGGAGATGGGTCTGACTCCAATGGTGGCTGAACAGTACAACTGTATCTGCTATCTGAGCACAGGCAACAGCTAAGGTCTTGGAGGTGATGAACTAGAGCATCTACTGGGCTGAGGTCAGGTCTTCCTTTTCTTTCTTTTTTTTTTTTTTTTGTCTTTTTTTGAGACAGGGTCTTGCTTTGTAGTTCAGGCTGGCCCTGAGCTCACTTTGTAGTCCTGGCAAGCCTGGAACTCAGCAATCCTCCTGTCTCTGCCTCCTGGGTGCTGGGATTACAGGCGTGAGCCACCACACCCAGCATTGTATATGGTTACCAGGAATTGAACTCAGGACCTTGCACTTGTGAGGCAGGCACCAGAACCACCGAGCTAAATCTCTGGCCAGGTTGGGTCTTCCTTGATGGTATACAACCATGCCTGTTTCCCTATCCACCTTGCTTCCATAACCTAAGCCCACAAAGGCTCATCTCCCATCAGAGCTAGGCTCAAAAGCAGCCCTATCATGCCAGATGTGGTGGCTCACAGCTGTAATTCCAGCATTCGGGAGGCAGAGGCAGGAGGATTGCTGTGAGTTTAAGGTTGGCCTGGGCTACATAGTGAGTATGGGGTCAGCCTGAACTACAAAGTGAGACCCTGTCTCAAAAAACTAAAACAACAAAACAAACCAGCCCTGCCCTAACCCATTGCAGGCCACCAAGGGATACAGATGCTCTGGTCTCACTCCAGCCTGGCTGCAAGTCTACCGAGTCTCTTCAGATTGAGCCAAATCCCAACCTCTATGATGACAATGCCCTGATGGGATGTCCATGTAATACTATCTGGATTGCATTAGAGTGAAAAGGGCATCAGGCTGTTACTGTTTGCAGTAACTGCCTAAACATAAACCTTGAGGTCCAATGGTATACACCCATAACTCCAGAATTCTGGAAGGCTGAGACAGGAGGATTATATATTCTACTCCAGCACAGGCAACTTAGTGATTTGAAATCCTGTCTTAAAATAAAAAATAAAAAGTCTAAGGATGCCAGGTGTGGTTGCACATGCCTGTAATCTCAGCACTTGGGAGGCTGAGGCAGAAGGATCACTGAGTTCCAGGCCAGCCTGAAATACGTAGCAAGACCCTATCTCAAAAAAAAGGCCGAGGATATAGCTCAGTGTGAAGGGCCTGAGTTACCATCTCTCCCAAAAGAAAAGGCTTTTTTTTTTTTTTTTGAGACAGGGTCTCGCCTGACACTGTGGTATGCGGTACCGGGGATCAAACTCATGGACCCTGCACTTGCAAAGCAGGCACCAGAACCACTGAGCTAAATTCCCAGCCAAGACAAAACATTTGAGGGAGACTCTTCATGTTTGTGTGGTGCTGGGGATTGAACCCAGACCCTTGCACATGCAAAAGGAGCCTATTTGGTATCTGTGAAAACCTGAACCCTGCCCTGGAGCCAACCCTTCCCTGTGGACTTCCAGTCCTGTGCAAAAAAGTGCCTACACTGGGCATGATCATGTACACCTGTAATCCCAGCACTCGGGAGGCTGAGGCAGGATTGCAAGGGGTTTGAGGTTAGCCTGGGCTACACAGTGAGTACAAGATCAAGATCCTGTCTCAAAATAACAACAACAACAACAACAAAAAACACAACTTACACCCATTCCAAGTTGTAAATACTATTTTTTACCCTAGTCCAAAGATCATTCCCTGCCAATGAGGCCTCAGATTGGAACAGAGCCTGGTCTACTGAAGGACAGAGGAAATAAACTAGGCCACCACCCCATTGATCTGTCCCTAAAGCCCCAGAGTGCACTACAGTCTTAGAAAATGGCAAGACCTCCCTATTCAGCAGGCATCTTTCACCCAGGTGATTAAAGCAGGGGAACATGTGGCCACCAATCCAGCAAAAATTAGTGGCTCCATTTCTTTCCCTTGTAAGTAATATGAGATATAAAGGTCCCTTGGGTGTCTGGAGCTGGCAACAGGGTTGGGTGAGAATGTGCATGGTACAGCCAGGGACAACATCCTTGACCTGTCTTTCCACCATTGAGACCCCACACACACCGCCCCAGGCATCCATCTTCTGGGAGTCTGCTGTGCCCAGAGAGCCAGGCCTGTGTGCCTGAGTTCTAGTCTGTTTCTGGTGAACTCGTTTCCCCTCTCTGTTGCCTCTAATTTCTCATCTTTTAAGTGGGGATAAATACCAGAATTCGGACCATAGAAGGAACTACCAGTATCTAGAGAGGCTGTTGCTGACCATGTGGTACCTTATCAGGACCCTGCTGGTCAGAGTGGGCCCAGATTTATTTTCCTCAGAGGAGAAACCTGAGGCTCAGAGCCCAGCCACCTGCCCAGGCCACCCCTCTGATCCCCATTCTCAGAGCCTTCAGAGGGCTGAGCAGGCCCAAGGAAATCCCTGCAAGGCAGGGCCTGGGAGAAGCTGCTTCTGCATGGGCGGACAGGCTTACTCAGGGTTCTTGTGCCATGAAGCACTCAAGAGGTGCCAGTAGGCTGGGCTGCCTCTGTTAGCCCACCAAGGCTCTTCTGACTGCAGTCCAGGTGCAGGGCCAGTCCAGCCCCCGGCTGAACATCTGATATCTGTGGTGTGACTTTTCGAAGACAAGCGTGGGCTGTGGCCAGTCCTGTTGTCATGTGTGAAGGGACTCAGGCTTGGGGCGGGCCTGAGGTGGCCGGAGTACTGGCTTCCTTTCCCATGGTCCCATCCACCGGGGTCGGCTGGACCCTGGGCCGCTGCAGGGCCTTCTCGCCGGTGTGGATCCGCTGGTGGTGGAAGAGTGCAGGGCGCTCACGGAAGGCACGGCCGCACTGCGCGCAGGCAAAGGGCTTCTCGCCTGTGTGGATGCGCCGGTGGCTGAGCAGTACAGCACCCTTGGCAAAGGCCTTGCCACAGTCCGCACAGCGGAAGGGTCGCTCACCTGTGTGCAGCAGCCGGTGCTGCGTGAGGTTGGAACTGTGGCTGAAGGCGCGGCCACACTGCGCGCAGGCAAAGGGCTTCTCACCTGTGTGCACGCGCTGGTGCTTGAAGAGGGAGGACCCCTGGCTGAAGGCCGCTCCGCACAGCGCGCAGGCGAAGGGCTTCTCCCCGGTGTGGGTGCGTTCATGCTGGATCAGGTGCGAGTTGCGGCAGAAGCGGCGGCCGCAGCGCGCGCATGCGTAGGGCCGCCCTCCTGCATGAATCTTGCGGTGCTGGCTGAGGTTCGAGCCGTGGCTGAAGGCCTTGCCGCAGTCCCCACAGCGGAAGGCTTTCTCGGCCGTGTGGATGCGCTGGTGGCGCACGAGTGAGGAACTGTGGCGGAAGGCCTTGCCACAGGCCGGGCAGGCATAGGGCGTCTCACCGCTGTGTATGCGCAGGTGCTGCGTCAGGTGCGAGGTCTGGCTGAAGGCCTTGCCGCACTGCGCACACGCGTAGGGCCGCTCCCCAGTGTGTGTGCGCAGGTGCTTCAGCAGATCAGAGCTCTTCACGAAGACCTTGCTGCAGGCCGTGCACTCAAAGGGCTTCTCCCCTGGGGGTGGGCTTGGCTCACCCAGGTCTGGCCCTAACCCCAGCCTCCAGGCCGCCCCACGATCCCCCGGGTCTGGGGCTAGGGAGGCTCGAGGCAGTGCTGATTGATCCTCCGGGTCCTTGTCCCTGGGCCCCCTGCCTCTCTGTGGGGAGCTCAGCCGTAGCCCTGCGCCCAGGAGGAGCCTCTCCCAGTATATCACCGAAACTCCTGAAGGCTTCCTCTCTGAGAGTGATGTGGCGCCCGGGAGGACACCAGAAGAGCCAGAGCAGACGCCAGAGGAGTCCCCTGAGGCCGTGGCTTCTCCAGAAAGGCTTCTGTGCACTGGCACACAACGGGAACCTAAGGGCAGAAAAACGTAGCTGGCCAGGTCATCTTGCCAGGCAACCAGGGCAGGCTGTATGGGCAGGTGGGGGCCCAGGGGCTGGGTGTGGAGTCTGGGAGAAAAGTAGAGGCCTGTGGGAGGGAGACAAAGAAGCCTAAGTGCAAAAGGTGCAGACCTCCTGACAGCAGCTGGACTTCAGGGTAGGGGTGCGGAAACCTGAGTGCTCTTCCCATCACTCCCCTGTGATCTCCATCACTGTGAGCAAACAGCTGGGAAAAACAGGAGGAAGTGGTTACTTGGCTCAGATTCGGAGGTTTCAGTCCGTGCCCACTTGGCTCTGTTGTTTGTGGGCCTGTGTTCACCTCAGAAAACTGGTATGGTAGGAGGAGGTGGGGTCACTGCTGTGATTACACTTAATCATGTGGCTCAAGCCTTTGGAACTGGAGCTTAATGGATGATTCTGATAGGACCTCAGATGAGACAGCTGCATTCTTTGGGGGGAGTTCTGTTTTGTTTTTTTTAAACAAGGTCTCCTGTGTATTTCAGGCTGAGCATGAACTTGCAGTAATCCTCCTACTTGAGCCTCCTAAGCCTTGGGATTATAGACTTGCATCACTACATCTGACCTAGGTTTTTTTTTCTCCCCCTATGTAAGCCACTTGAGGCTAGCCTTGAACTAAGTAGCCTAGGCTGGCCTTGCTCAGCCACCCGCCTCAGCCACCCAAGTGATATGATGACAGACTTGTGCCACCATGCCTGGCTAGCACAGACAATTCTTTTGGGAATTGGACTAGAGGCTATTCATGGTACATTCTGTCAAAGAATGTATCTACATTTTGTCCATGCTCAAGACTTGAAAGGAAGCTGGATTTAAAAGGTGGAAGACTCACTAATCTGGTAGAAGAAATTCAGGACAGCTCGTTCAGGCTTTTATGTGAGTAATTCTGGCTTTTACCCTGATTTACAATGGGACCTACTAGGAAAAGATAGAGCAGAAAAAATTTTTAATGAATACACTTTGAGGGCATACTCTTAAATGAAATACATTAGAGACAGATGTTTAAATAGTGTGTTGTTTCTCTAGTTTGAGAAACCAAAAGTGGAAATAAGAACCAAAATTTATAATAGATCTTGGGAAATGGAAGAAAATGTACAAATGACAATAGCAACAAGGGAGGGGAGGAGAAAGAAGGGACAAGGAAAAAACGAGGGAAAAGTGGAGACAAAGGTTTTATAAATAAAGAGGATAAAAGGAGTTGAAGGAGGGTGGAGAATAGAAAAAAGAAGCAAGATATACCAAGTATAGGTACAAATTCCCTATGATTAATGTCAGCATTATGTATAGCTAAAGTGAACCAATATAATCAAAAAAGGTAGAAAAAATTGTTTTTAATGTACAAAAAGAAAGAAACCAACCAACTAACCACCAAATTAACAAACAAGAGGAAGGTAGCAGTGAATACAGTGAACTGCAGTGGCTAGTGAGTTATTTGGGTTCAGTGACTCCCCAGGAGAGGGTAACTGGCTGATGGCCATCCTGGAAAGGGGCCAACTGAACTTGGGATTCAGAGCAGCTTTGTGGAGGTTCTATCCAGCAATTCCAAGCATAAGGGTGAGGTAGAATGGAGTGAAGACCACAAGAGGTCCAGGAGATGAGTTCAAAATAGCAGGAGCCACATGGGGTGTTGCAGGGTGAACAAACTAGGTTCTGGCCTCACAGTTAGAAACCAGCCTGAATTTCAGTGGAACTAAAGATGCAGGGATTATCCACTACCCCACCATAAATCTACTGCTGGCTTGCTGGAATTAATCCACACAGATCTGGGCTCTGTATGCCCACTGTATCTATTAGTCAGAGCAGAGACATCCCCTGAAGTGAACAATTTCTTCTTCTTCTCTTCATTTTTCTTTTCTTTTTTTCCTTGATTGCTTGTTCTTGGTTTTATATGTGTGAATATGGTTTCCAGTGTTTTTTGTTGTTGCCCTGTTCTTATTTCTTCCTTCTCTTTTCCTCTTGTCTTTTCCACCAGTTTCCCAAAGTTAATCATCCTTTGTCCTGCATCCTTGCTTCTAATCTCTTCCTCTTCTTCTATTTCTCCCCCCCCCCACCGTGCCTTTTAAATTTTCTTCCCTGAGGGTAGAGTCACCATATTAAGGGCATAGAGATTGTATACGATTTTCTGGCTTGTTTTAGATTTTGTTATATAACCACAGGTTTAACTCACATGGTTAAAGGTAGCATATTCATAGTTACCACAGTCTGTCAATTCCAACGCTATGTTTGGTGCTACCATTATTGCTGACTGTACTGTTGTAGCCACCATGACTTAACTGTTCTAATCATTTGTTCTTCCTGGTTTGCAAAGACTGAAATTGTTCACAAACAGTATTACAGGCTAGTGCCAAAGAACTAGGAGCTGGGCCCAGAAGGTGGCAACTTCTCATTCCCAACACATTGACGTAGTAGGATCTTGTAATAGACTTAAAATCCAAAAGCCAGATACACTTAGAAGACCTCTCTGAGAAGTAGTCATTTTCCTACAGGTTCTCACTACTAGCAATAAAGCTGTCTGCCATAAGCAATTTATAAGCATCAACCTAGGAATTAAACTAAAAGAAAGAAACAAAGAAAGCAGGAATGGGAAAATGAGAAGACAGTTCAGCAAGATGCAATGGCAGACTTTCAACTTACCAAAGGCAAACCCAGGGGGCAATAAAGTGGAACAATTCTAAAGCCACCCACTCTGACTCTTTCAAGTGATAACAGCAGAAGTAACAAAACAGATGAATGAGGCTCTACAAAAAATCAAATCAGAAATAATTCCTTAGATAACTACAAGTTGGTTGACCATAATGAAAGATACAGTTAGTGACTTGAGCACATACAGATAAAAAAAAAAAAGGAAGAGCTTAGGAAAATGATGGAAACCACTGAAAGTATATGCAGCAGAATGAGCCAATGTAGGAAGAATATCAGCTAGAGAAGACAGGGTTGCATGGCTGGGGATATGGCTCAATGGCACTGCACTTGCCTACCAAGCACAAGGTCCTGAGTGTGATCTTTAGTACCAGAGGAGAAAAAGAAGACAAGATTGCAGTTACCAGTCATGAAAAGAAAGATCTCTTTAAAATAACAAGGGACCGGGACCAGGGATATAGCTTAGCAGTGCAGTGGCTGTCTGGCAAACTCAAGGCCCTGAGTCAATTCCTGGTAGAGAAGTAAGCAAAGTAGGAAGGAAGTTAGGAAGGGAAGAAGGACAGAAGGAAGGTAGGAAGGAAAGAAGGAGGGAAGGGAGGGAAAGGGACGATGAAAAATGAATCCAATATGTGCAAGATGATGTAAAGAAAGACATAAGATTGATCAAAGTCAATGAAAAAGTAGGAGATAGTGAAAATGTCATAAAAATCCTTTTCACAGAAGCAATGGCAGAAAACTTCCCAAGTGGAAAAATCATTTGACATACAGATAAGTGAAGCATATAGAACTCCAGTTAGACATGACAAAAAGAATTACAAGGGTATATAATTGTGAAGATTCTAGAAATTCAACACAAAAGAATACTGAAAGCTGTAAAACAAATCACCTATAAAGGAATGCCCATCAGAATCACAGTAGATTTTTAAACACAAACCCTCCAGTCAAGGAGAGCTTGGAATAAAGTATTTCAAGTCCTAAAAGAAAACAGATTGATATACCCTGCAAAACTATCTTTCAAAATTGCTGGGGAGGGCTAGGGATGTAACTCAATGGCACTGCACCAGCCTGGTAAACATAAGATCCTGAGTTTAACCCCTAGTACCCATTCTTCTAAAACAAAGTAGAAGAAGAAATTGAGAGGGAAATAAAATACTTTCATGACAACAACAATAACAGAAAACCAGAAGAAACTCATGACCACCAGAACAGCACTTCAAAACATTAGAACATGGTTATATAGATGCAAAGGAATTGAAATTATCCCATGCATATTATCAGACCATAGTGCAATGAAATTGGAAATCAATGGCAAAAGAAACCACAAAAATTCATAAACACATTGAAGTTAAATAACAACCTCTGGAACAGCCAATGGGTCATAGATGAAACTAAAGAAGAAATTAGATGGTTTCTACAATTAAATGATGATGCCAATATAACACATCAGAATTTCTGGGACACAATGAAAGCAGTCCTATGAGGGAAATTTATATCTGTGAATTCCCATATTAGAAAAATTGAGCGAGCTCAAATATATAATCTAATGTTGAACCTCAAGCTTCTAGAAAAAGAAGAACAAAGCAAGCCCAAATTTCCTATGAAGGAGGAAATTATAAAGATCAGAGCGGAAAATAATGCAATTGAGACAATGTAAAGAATCCATGAATCAAAGAGTTAGTTCTCTGAAAGATTAATAGAACTGACAAACCCTTAACAAATCTCTCAGAAAAGGTAAGAAGACTCAAATACATGCAATTAGAAATGAAAATGGTGAAGTCACGACGGATCCTGCAGAAATCAAAATCACGAATATTTATTTCAAGAATCTGTATTCAGGGGCTGGAGATTTAGCTCAGTGGTTCTAGCACCTGCCTAGCAAGTAGAAGGTCCTGAGTTTGATCCCTGGTAACAACATACAGCAATATGGTGACTCACACCCACCAGCAATCAGTACCACGCACCACAGTGCCAGGTGTGCTGGCTCACACCTGTCATCCCAGCACTTGGGAGGCAGAGATAGGAGAATAGCTGAGTTCAAGGCTTGCCTGGGCTACATAGTGAGCTCAGGGCCAGCCTGAACTACAAAGTAAAACCTTGTCTCAAAAAAACAAAACAGGCTGGAGATTTAGCTTAGTTGTTCCAGCACCTGCCTTGCAAGTGCAAGGTCCTGAGTTCAATCCCCAGTAATGACATGCAATGCTGGGTGTGGTGACTCACGCCCACCAGCCATCAATACCACATACCACAGTGCCAGGCGTGGTGGCTCACGCCTGTAATCCCAGCACTTGGGAGGCAGAGACAGGAGGACTGCTGAGTTCGAGGCTTGCCTGGGCTACATAGTGAGCTCAGGGCCAGCCTGAACTACAAAGCAAGACCCTGTCTCAAAAAAAAAAAAAAAACAGCCAGATGTGGTGGCTCACGCCTATAATCCCAGCACTCAGGAGGCAGAGACAGGAGGATTGCTGAGTTTGAAGCTTGCCTGGGATACATAGGGAGTTCAGGGCCAGCCTGAACTACAAAGCAAGACCCTGTCTCAAACAAAACAAAACAAAACAAAACAAAACAAAACAAAGAATCTGTATTCTAGTATGATGGAAAAGAGAAAATGGACAAATTCCTAGATATATATGAATGCCAAAGCTGACTCAAGAAAATATAAAGTTCAAAAATAAACTAATATCAGTCAACAACATTGAAAATGCAATTAAAAATCTACCAACAAAAGAATCTCCAGGCCCTGATGAATTCTACAAAAAATTTAGAGAAGACTTAATACTGCTACTTCTCAAACTCTTTAATGAAGAAAATGTTCAGTGAGAAGAGAAACAAGAAGAGAAGGAGGGGGAAGGACAAGACAAAAAGAGAATAGAGGGCCAGGGATTTAGCTCAGTGGCAAAGTGCCTGCCTTCTAAGCAGAAGGTCCTGAGTTCAATCAAAAAGACAGAGAGAGACAGAGAGACAGAGAGAGAGAAAACAGAGAAAAAAATGGGAACAAATCTTTTATAAATGAAGGCAAGAGGAGTTGAAGGGAGGGGAGGGGAATGGGGATAAAACAAGCAGCAAGATATACCACATACAGGTACAAATTCCCTATGATAAATGTTATCTCTACATAATGTACAAAAAAATTAGAAAAAAGAAAAGGACAAGTACCTTGCACCAGGACATTAGGAAGTCTTTTAGGAATAGGCCAGACTTCACTGATCAAAACCTCAAGGGTACAAAGCTATAAACTCTTTTGAATGATTCTGCTTTGAGAAGAGCTCTTGGAGCACCTTGCGTGAACAAGGGTTCCTAACAAGTTTTTTCCCCCAAGGTTTGTTTACCATCTTCAGCCATCCAGGCACTCAAGGGTTGTTGTAGCTGTGCTCCAAGAGGATCTGGCCACTGCTTCAGCTGGCTTGGCATCATCATGTTATTCTGGTTTTGCTGGAACATGAGAGTTATAGAGTCATGGAGGCCTCCACTGCGATTTCTAAGGCCATTCAGGAGACCAGGTGATGTGTGGCATGGTCAGAGTCCTTGTGGGCAGGCCCAGAAGAGCTATTCATGAAGCTTGACTATGAAGCCAAAGTCACAGTAAGAGCCCAAGGAAGTTACAAGAGGCAAGGAACATGGCACATGTGCTAAGGAACACTACAGGCAGTGAACAGAGCCAGTCCAAGAAAGAAACTATATGAGTGCAACCAGAAAGGCCACAGAAGTAGGGCTGCCTAGGCCTTTTGGAGTTCATATCATGCCACTATGTGCCATGATGGAGCCATAGGGTTTAAGGTTTGTCCTGCTGTGCTACAATCTTTCTTTGGTCCATTCCTTTCTGTTTCCCTAATCCTTCCATTTGGAATATGAATATTTAACATTTGCCAGTGTTTCTGGGAAGTATGATTTGCTTTGAATTTTGCAAAGGATCACAGCTAAAATTTACCTTGAGTCAGAGTTGACTTTGGACTTGGATTTGTGAGATAAGGTGGAATGGTTGAGACTCTGGGGATGCTTGGAGATGGAGTAAATGTATTGTGGATTAAGAGATACACATAATACTCTGAGTCAGGAGTAGAATGTTACAGTCTGAACCTAAACTATCCCCTAGCCAGGTGTGGTACCACATTGCTATAATCCTAGCATTCTGAAAGGTTGAGGAGAATGACAGATTCAAGCCTTGCCTGGGCAACTTAATGAGACCCTATCTCAAACTAGAAAAAAAAAAAAGGGGGGGGCGGGGATATATCTCAGTGCAATTCCCCTGGCCTCAATCCCCAGTACCAAATTTTTTTATTTTTAATCTCCAAAAGGCCATGGGTTCAGAGATTATTAGAAGATCATTAGATTATGAGATTATTAGAAGGTGACTGGACCAGGAGAGTTCTTCCCCTCTACTTTCTGGCTGCTACAAGATGGACAGCTACTCTCCTTCATACCCTTCTGCCTCACCAGATGCCAAAGCAATTAATCTAGCCAACCATGGACAAAAATTCTGAAACTGTAAGCCAAAATGAACTTTTCTCTTTGAAATTCTTTTTTTTTTTTGAGACAGAGTCTTGCTTTGTTTTAGTTCAGGCTGGCCCTGAGCTCATATGTAGCTCAGGCAAGCCTCGTACTCAGCAATCCTCCTGCCTCTGCCTCCTGAGTGCTGGGATTACAGACTTGAGCCAGCAAGCCTGGCATTTGTGGTATGTGGTACTGACTGCAGGTGGGCATGAGCCATCATGCCCGGTACTGTCATATGTGGTTATCGATCAGGGACCTAGCACTTGCTAGGCAGGCGCCGAAACCACTGAGCTAAATCTCCAGCCCTCCTTGAAATTCTTTATCTCAGGTATTCTGTCACGGTAACAGAAGTCTAACACCCCACATACACCCTGTTTCTTTCTCAACTTACTCCCCAGAGTGCTTCTGCTTCTCACACTAGGGCCCATCTGAGGCTAGAGATCACTTTTGAACATTGTTTACTGACCGACTGCCTTTCTATGGCATCAGCTCCACAAAACAGGACTGAGAGTGCCTGAAATAAACTTGATCATGTTAAGTGCAAAAGCAAAGAAATATCTAAACAAAGAAATGAAGGAGGGACCAGAGGGTTAGCTCAGTGGTTCCGGCGCCTGCCTCACAAGCACAAGGTCCTGAGTTCGATCCCTGGTAACCACATATAATGCTGGGCGTGGAGACACGCCCACCAACAATCAACACCGCATACCACAATGCCGGACGTGGTGGCTCACGCCTGTCATCCCAGCACTCGGGAGGCAGAGACAGGAGGATTGCTGAGTTCGAGGCGGCTTGCCTGGGCACCATAGTGAGCTCAGGGCCAGCCTGAACTACAACGCGAGACCCTGTCTCAAAAAGCAAAAAAAAAAAAAAAAAAGAAAAAAAAGAGGGAAGACAGGCTTGGCCACAGATTGGTTCTGACTTCACCCCACAGTGAGCCCAAACTCACCAAGGCCCAGCCTCCTGTGAGCATTCCTGCCCAGAACTGACTCCTTCCCACTGGGTACCCAGGGCTCCTCACCACGCTGCAGCTGGATGATCACGCGAGGTGGAGAAGAGAAAAATCCTAGAAGAAGGAAGATCAAATGAGAGGCGAACAGCAGCTCAGGACCAGTCCCCCATCAACATGTTCAAGAGTGAGGGCTACAGGAAACAGATGGTATCATCTGTGTGACCAGTAGCAACTGTATTAACAGTACCACAGGAAAGGGCCAGGGCCAGGCATAGGACACTGAAGCCAGACAGGGATAGGGAAATGGCTGAGCCACCCAGACTTGTACATTTCTGGAGCCCCAACCCTGTCTCACTAGGCCCCTGGCCAGAAGACCCTACTCATGGGTAGACAGGGAGGTAGGAGAAATCCTGATGGCCCATTCTGGTACCAATGTCTCTTCCCATGAGGGTCCAGGGATTTACCTAGTGAAGCTATGAGTGCGAAATTCTCCAGCATCACATGGCGGTACAGGGCCCGCTGGCCCGTATCCAGGAGAACCCACTCCTCCTGGGAGAAGTATACGGCTACATCCTCGAAGCCCATCAGGCCCTGCAACAGTAGGCAGAAGGAGACAGTCTGAGGCATGGCAGTGTGATGCAGGACCCAGGTTCTCATCCCAAGAGCTACCTCCCCAGAAGCCTCTGACACTCCTCTTCCTTCTCTGGTCCTGCCCAGACCTATCTCAGATGGCATTTCCCCAACTCCACCCCCGCGGGCCGTAAGTGCTCTCCCTCATCATCTCTACATCAGTGAGGAAGAGCATGCTTCGGGGCCCTGGGCTAGAAACACGCCCAGGTGACCACCCAGATCCTAGCATGACCTTTACAAGGGGTACCTACCTGTACCTGCGACAAACAATAACCAGTCCTCATTGCACATCCCGTGCTGTGGGTGTCCCCTACTGTGTCTACCTGACATTTCAAGGCTGTTTCTCCAGTTTGATGAACTGGATAATCACACCCAGTTGCCACAGGAAGTGGCCCCAAAGACCTGGTGGACACACAAGGAGTTGCTGCTCCCTTCCTTACTCCCCAGCACTGCTCCACTTCCTGTCCATTCTGTTGCCGCCCTCCCCAGTGCCAGCCACCTGCCAGGGTCCTCCACTGACAGCACTGGGAGCCCAAACCAGTCTTGCTCTTGCTGCCTCTCGAGTTCTGACTACTGAGGTCAGTCCGTGGGATCATCCTCTCTTCAGTCCAATTCCCAGATCCCGCTTTGATCCAGGATGCTGAGACCCTGTCAGCTGGACACCAAAGTTCGGGTCTCTGACACCCCCTCTAGGACATCACAGACTCCCAATCTTTTCCCTGACAAAAACCACCTTTCCCCTCAAATTCTTGCTTCTGTCTGTAGCAACTCCATTCCTCCAGGCATTCAGGCCGAAACCCTAGGACAGCTCTTTACTCCTAACACTTGCTCATACCACACCTCATGCGTAAGCAGAGGTACCAACAATCCAACCGCCACCGCTCCATTTGACTCAGGAGCCATCCTTGCTCATCCAGGCTACAGAAAGAAGACTCCATACACCTGTTCACCATTCAGCATAAGGTGGGATGCTATTAAAATTCTAACCAGAAAATAATTTTTTTCTAATTGGCTGGACATGGTGGCATATGCCTGTGAACCTAACACTCTGGGAGGCTAAAGCAGAGGAATCACAAATTCTACTCCAGCCTGGGCCATATAGTGACTTAACAAGTGTCTATCTTGAAATATAAAAGGTGGATATACATATAGATACGGGCTGGGAACGCAGCTCAGAGCAAAGGCAATAGGTTCAATCCCTGGTACCGAAAAAAAATTTTTTTCAACCAGGAAGACGTCCAACTTTCTGTTGCAAACCACCAACCCTCAGGGCGGCTCCTCACGCCCCCCTCTTTGCAGTCTTGTCTGCCCTGTCAGGCGTACAACTCCCTCTCCCCGCGCTGCACATCGGGAAGAGCCAACGTCCACCTCTCCCTCGCAGGTGCCTGCGTGGGACCCTCACCTTCCTGAAAGACAAAGGCGGGACCCCCGCACCAGCACGCTTCGCGGGCTAGACTGCGGCTGCCGAACGGGCCACCTCCCCATCTCAGGCCGCGAGAGAGCGGGCAAGCCCTTCCCTCCAGAGGTCTCGAGTCCGGGGGTTCCCACTCTTACCCGCGCCGGATCCGTCAGCGCGCCAGTCGCCGCCATCGGACCTGGTGCTGCGGCTGGGAGGAGGCAGCGACCCACACCGCGGAACTGCCGCGACCTCGCGAGTCCTCCTAGGCCTCCGAGTCCCCGCAGCCGCGGGCGCTGAGCTTTAGGCGAGGTGAACGCGGGTCTGAAGCTGGGGCTGGAACGCACGTGGCTCCTGGCACCGCCCTCTGGCCCCAACATGCAGCCCTCACGCCAATGAGAGAAACTGAGGCTGGAACCGGACCGCCGTGTGGCGGCCCAACGCGCATAGATGGATGAGGCACTCCCGGTTGCTCCTCTAACGCGTCCTTCCTGGCTACCTCTGTCTCAGACCCCAGAACTTTCTGAGGAACCACCCTTCGCCCCCGACCTGGATCTCCTGGGTGGCCCAAAGCCCGGCTGCAAAGTGACAGCCCCGGACGCCGGAAGTCCAGCCCCCGCCCTCAGAGGACCAATGAGTACTGCGGACGAACGAGCAGAGCCTTCCGGGTGATGTAGTTTTCCCCTGAGTTCTGGCAAGTCTGGAGGCTGGGCCCTTCCGGTCTCCTCCAAAACCATCTAGAGTGTTCACAGTGAGCTGGGAACTGCGTTCTGGAATTACGCGGTCTTTCCGCGCGCGGTACTGTGCTTCCCGTCCCCGAAATCCCTGGTCCCCGCGCACATCCAGATGCTCCTGAAGTTAAACTCTGGAGGTTCATAAATGTAAACTTACGTGGTTCCAGGGGAAGAGCGAGTAGCACAGAGAAGAAAACGTATGGAAGGGCACGTTAAGGGTTGAAGGAGGGGGCTGGAGATGTAGTTCAATGGTTCCGGTCCCTGTCTAGGAAGCACAGTAGTTCTGAGTTCGATCCCCGCTAACCACATACACCCACCAGCAATCAGCATCGCCATACCATAATGCCGGGTGTGGTGGCTCACACCTGTAATGCAAGCACGCAGGAGGATTGAGTTTGGGGCTTGCCTGAACTACATAATGAGCTCACGGCCAGCCTGAACTACAAAGCCAGACCCTGTCTCAAAAAAAAAGATTTCTAGAGTTACACACCTAGGGGTTAACAATTACATTTCTGTTTGCCACCAAGTAGGTTTGTGCCCCATACAAGGTGGGGAAAACAATATGGTGGAGTTTATAAGGCTTTTCTCAAAAAAAAAAAATCTCAATTTTTTTTTTTTTTTTTTGAGACAGGGTCTTGCTTTGTAGTTCAAGGCTGGCCCTGAGCTCACTATGTAGCCTTGGCAAACCTGGAACTCAGCAATCCTCCTGCCTCTGCCTCCCAAGTGCTGGGATTACAGGTGTGAGCCCCCACACCCGGCATTGTGGAATGTGGTACTGATTGCTGGTGGGCGTGAGTCACTGCGCTGGGTATTGTTGTATGTGGTTACTGATCAACCAAGGACCTAGCACTTGCTAGGCAGGCGCCAGAATCACTGAGCTAAATCTCCCGCCCAAAATACCCCAATTTTTATGTGGCTTTTAATTTTATAAGTGTTGGAAACCATTTCTAAAAACATCTCAATACAAATTTACTTTGCCAAAATCGCCAGTATTGGTGACGTGAGCCTGAAATGTTACTGAATCTGTGTTTATATTTATCCCATACTGTGAATGATAGGTGAGCCAGAGACTAAAATGAACCAGTAGGGGAAAATCCTCCTACCCTTTTTGAGATGTAACCCTGGGCCTCTCCATTCAGCTGCATCTCCAGCCATTTTTATTTTTTATTTAGAGGCGGGTCTCAACCCTTACCAAGTAGCCCAGGTTTGTCTTAAATTGTATTCAGCAGCTTCAGCCAGCATTTATCCCTTTAAAGAATGATGCCCACAATGACCTAGTGACCTCTTACTAGGACCTACCTTAGTAGCACTGCACCGGGGCCAAGACACTAACACATAAACTCTTCGGTGACAAGTTACATCATCTAACTGCTGCCATCATTGAGCTCGTTCTTTTGTTTGGTTAACAGGAAGTCCTTTCTTTAAAGAGGAAAGATAAGGCTAGGCACGGTGGTTATGCCTATAACCCCTATAACTTGGGAAGCTGAAGCAGGGGGTTACTGCCACCTTGGACTATATAGTGAATTCAAAGCCAGCCTCAACGACATAGTGAGATCTTGTCTCCAAAAGCAAACAAGGAGGAAATCTGGTTGCCAAATCTTACTTTCTGGGAACAGATAGCCCCTCTGCTCGCATTTCAGCAAGTCCTTTGTCTGACTTCTATTAGAAAGCTTCATGTCACACACACACACACACACACACACACACACACACACACACACCAGTGACTTCCAGGTAAATACCAACACCAGCCCAGAGGCTTTTGCAGTAAACACCTGACAGAGAAGGTAGAACCAGGTGCAGTGGTGCATAACAGTAATCCTAGCACAGCATCCAAAGACACTGACTGGGTTACAGAAACCACATCCTACAAGTGCAGGGTTTTCTTGCTCAGTCCCAGGATCATGGTAAACAGTGACAGAGAGCCCAACTTTAGACTACTAGCTGTTCTCTGTCATCATACAGTCCCCACTAAGGTAGACAAGAGCCCAGGAACCTAGGAAAGCTATTCCCTGAACCGACAGTGATAAAGCCTAAGTCAGATCCCAACTCCCTACTCACACACACACACACACACACACACACACAGAGGAATCAGAACCTCAATGTGGCTTAAACAAGGCTTTTATTACATTGCCCAAGCAGCAGGAAGTAGCATCTGTCATAGCCAGACAAGGACTACAAGTGCTGTCAACAGTGCCCATGAAAATGGTAAGCAAGATCTGCAAGCTTCCAAGAGGATGGCTCATCTCCTCTTGGCTAGCATGGGGTCCTGTCCATGCTTGTCCCAGTCACAGGGAGGAAAAGGAAGCCTGTCATGGGGTCCACTATTCACGATTCATTCCTATGAGGGGTATGGGGCCAGTTTATCTGGACACAGAAGAGTGACTGACATACCAGTAGGGACTTTCCTAGCACTGGAAGTGGGATGGTTTCTATCATAGGGGCTGCCAGTGATGTAACTGCCAGCAGTATGGGCAGGCAGGGAATGCAGTATAGCTCACAAAGTTTCCCATGCAGGGAACATGCATGGAATCTTCCAGATCAGGTAGGGCACAGAGTGGGCTCTCAATGTGGGAGGCTTCATTTTTTTCAGATGGCACCCTTACAAAGGCAAGGCTGGTCTCCTTTTCTCTTTTCTAGAACCAGGTTTCTCCCCGAGCCAGCTGCTAGCTGCTGATGGCTTTTCCGCCTGTGGTGGCCTCCAGAGGCCTCTGCAGTATGGATTTTCTAGTGCTGGTGCAGAGTGGAACTGTGCTTAAAGGCTTTTCCACATTCATTGCATGTGTAGGCCCTCTCCCTGGTGTGAAAATGCTGGTGCCGGTTGCAGTAGGAGCGGGTGGTGAAGGTTTTCCCACACAGGCTGCACCTGTAGGGCCGCTCTCCAGTGTGAACCTTCCAGTGCTGGTACAGGCCTGAATGGGTCACATAGGTTTTCCCACAATGCTGGCATACAAAAGGTCTCTCTCCAGTATGGACTCGCTGGTGAACAAAGCTCTTGTTGTATTTGAAGAACTTCCCACACTCCCTGCACTCATAGGGCCCTTCTCCGTGGACCTTCCGATGCTGAATGAGGGTAGATAGAACACTGAAGGCCTTGCCACACTTGCTGCACTCATATGGCCGCTCTCTAGTGTGAGTCCTCTTGTGCAGTGCCAGGGCATCTTTGCGGCTGAAGGTCTTCCCACATTCGCTGCACGGAAAGGCCGTATGTCCATGTAAATCTTCCGGTGCTTCCTCAGTTTAGATGCATAGCTGAAGGCTTTTCCACACTCACCACACACATGGGAATCTTCTTCATGTGTGTCTTTCTGATCATCAGGGTGGGCCAAGTTCTCAGTGGGGGCACTTCTGCCTGCTGGACATCGGAAAGGTCTTTCTTCAGGGTGGGCTATCAGGTGATTGAGGAGAGCAAATGCCCTCAGGAAACTTTCTCTGCAGTTACTGCACTTGAAAGGCTTCTGCGCAGCATGGACGCCCTGCTGTGGCTTTTGACTAGGGCCAAGGAGGGCTGGCCTGTGATCTGGCCTCCCTCGTGCCCTCCCCTCACTGAGGGAGGCTTGAACCTGCAGGGCTTTAATGGCTGGGTTGTCACCCTGCTCTCACACGCGCAGGGCTGTTCTTCCACATGGACTGCACAATTCTTCACTCTCTTGGGAGAAATTTCTTCATCCTTCACTCTACACAAGCAACCTGAAAACAAAGAAGTCAGTTTCTGGAGTGGGACTGCAGAAGGAGGTACCCGCATCATCCTTGCAGAAAGGGCTCCACGGGAATGCTTGTTGTTCACCTGGAAAGATCTGGGTGAGGATGCACTGCCAGCAGACTTGGGCATTACCAACTACAGAGTAGGAATGACTTGAACTTATATAACAATATGAAAACAGAGCTAGGCATAGTGGTGTGTGCCTGAAATCCCAGCACTCTGGAAGGCTGAGGCAGGAAGATTGCAAATCTGAACCCAAAGTGGACAATGTGGCAAGATCATGTCGCAAAATAAGAAAAGACAGGGGACATAACTCAATGAGAAGGTTCTGGGTCTAA
>PVIC010006404.1:42434-54474 GCA_004025085.1 Thryonomys swinderianus
TTTTTTTTTTTGCTTTTTGGAGACAGGGTCTTGCTTTGTAGTTCAGGCTGGCCCTGAGCTCACTATGGTGCCCAGGCAAGCCGCCGCGAACTCAGCAATCCTCCTGTCTCTGCCTCCCGAGTGCTGGGATTACAGGCGTGAGCCACCACGCCCAGCATTATATGTGGTAACCGGGGATCGAACTCAGGTCCTTATGCTTTCGAGGCAGGCGCTGGAACCACTGAGCTAACCCTCCGGCCCATGGGTCTAATTCTTAGTACCAAACAAAACAATACAGTACAGTGAAGGTAAAAGAACTAGGATCCCTGAGAGTCCTCTACAGAGGATTTCAGCAGGGACTCAGTAGCTCATGTCAGCTGAGCATTGTGAAGAGGCAGAGGTTTCATCCTAGCAAAATCTGACTATAAAACAGTAGCTGGTATTCAAGTACTGTTTAAAGATTGGCTAGTGTTCAGATACTATTTAAAGATATGTGGACATCTCCCATCACACACAGAATAGTTAGTAGTGTACAGCTTTGGCCAGGAAAAGAGAAAACAGACACAAGGCAGAGGTAGACCATTTAGAGCCTGAGAGTCATGGAATAGAGATGGCAATATGTAGAGGGAGAAGGTGGGAATGAAGTACAGTCTCTGACTACAACACCAAACTCCAGGGTATGCAGGCACCCAGCCAACCATGAGCCTATCTGTCCATAACACCAGGCACCCTGTGTCCACACTCCAAGGCCAATGCTGGTATAGGCTTGAACGGCCTCACAGGTTCTTTCCACAATGTTTGCACAGAAAAGGCCTCTCTCCATCATGGATCCTCTGGTGAAGAACAAAGCTTTTGTACTTAAAGAATTTCCTGCACTCATTGGGCCTGTCTCCAAGGAGACCACTGGCCTCTGCTGTGCATACCATGTCACATCCACCCAACTGCACACCAGGCCCAACATCCTCATAAAGCTCAGTAAACATAATGAGATTTGTGTTTATATGTATGTGTGAAATGGAGATTGAACGTAGTGCCTTTTTCTTTTGCTTTTTATTTGGAGGCAAGGTCTCTCTAAGTAGTTCAGGCTAGGCTTGAACTCACTATGCATCCCAGATTGGCTTTGAATTTGCAGATCCTTCTGCCTTAGACTCCTGAGTGCTAGGATTACAAGGTAAGTACCAGCACACCCTGGGAACCTAGTGCTTTGAGTGCACTAGATATATGTTCTACCACTGAGCGACATCCTAGCCTATTTTAAGACATGGCCTTAGTAATGTTCTCTGGGCTGACCTTGAACCTGTCATTCTTTTTTTTTTTTTTTTTTTTTTTTTTTTTTTGAGACAGGGTCTCGCTTTGTAGTTCAGGCTGGCCCTAAACTTACTATGTAGCCCGGGCAAGTCTTGAACTCAGCAATCCTCCTGCCTCTGCCTCCCTAGAGCTGGGATTACAGGCATGAGCCACCACACCTAGCTATAGGCTTTTTTGTTTTGTTTTGTTTTGTTTTTAAAAGCTCTCTTAACAAAGCAAAATTGATATAACTGCTATAAGAAGATTTTTTTTTTTAAGAGAACTGAGGATTGAACTCAGGACCTTGTACTTGCCAGGCAGGCAGTAGCACCACTGAGCTACATCCACACTGCCCAAGAAAGACAAGTAATAACTGTTGGAGATTTCAGTTTTCCATTTCCAATATAGGGTAAAACCATGAAGAAGAAAATTAACAAGGACAGCAGCTTGGTAAACAATGGAAAACTAGACCTGGCAACATCTGTAGAACATGCTAACTACCCATAGCAGGTCCACATTCCCATATTCCCCTCACATCTCTGCACACATATGGGAAGATCCTGAAAAAACACTATCTGCTAGGACCTATGATCTTCAGTAGATTTCAAAGGGGCTGGGGATTTAGCCCAATGGTTCCAGTGCCTGCCTTGCAAGAGCAAGGTTCAGAGTTCAAACCCTGGTACGTTCTTTGTCCACAAATGAATTAAAACAGAAATAAAGAAAAATTTGTGGAATTTAAACAAAACATTCCGAAATAATGGAAAAGTGAAAAAAAATCAAAATTCAAAAGTATTTTGAGATAGATAAGGATGCAAATACAACACACCTAAGTCATGAGATATACCAAAAGCAATAGAGGGAATAGAATACAAACGTACACATATTCTTTTTCTTTTTGCAGTGCTAGAGATTGAACCCAGAGTCTCACATATGCTAAGCGAGTACTCTGCCACTAAGGTAAATCTCCAGCCCCAGACCCAAATTTAAAAATATCTTATTAGGCCAGGGATTTAGCTCAGTGGTTCCAGCATCCGTCTCACAAGTGCAAGGTCCTGAGTTTGATCCCCAGTACCAAACACCACAATGCTGCGCATGAGCCCCCACAATCAGTACCACACACCATAATGCCAGGTGTGTTGGCTCATGCCTATAATCCCAGCACTTGGGAGGCAGAGGCAGGAGGATTGCTGTGAGTTCAAGGTTAGCCTGAACTACAAAGTGAGACTCTGTCTCAAAAAATTAAAAATAAAATTAAAATATCTTACCAGTCATGCCTGCCTGTAATTCCATCACTCAGGGAGCCAAAACAGGAGGATCATGAGTTAGAGGACTGCCTGGGCTACACTGAGACCATGTCTCAAATAAACCAAAAAGAAAGCCAGGTATGGTGGCACATGCCTAATTCCCGCACGTAAGGGCCTGAGTCAAGAAGACAAAGAGGGCTACATAGCTAAATAAATAAAGACAAAAAACATAAAAAAGATCTCAAACCAATAAACTACAACTCAAAGAACAGGAAAAGTAACTAAACCAAGGATAGCCAAAGGAAGGGTACCAAGGCCAAGGATTTAGCTCGATGGCACATGCCTGCCTGTCAAGTGCAAGGTGCTGAGTTTGATCCTCAGTACTGGGGTGGGGGGGAAGGAAGGGTACAATGATTACAATAGAAATGAAATACAGATTAAAAAATAAAATCAACAAAATTTGATTTTCAGAAAAGATCAACAAGGTAATAAATGTTTACCTAGATCAGTGGTGGCGAACCTATGGCACACATGCTGTAGTGGGCTACTTACATTATTGAAAGTTCTAACAGCTTCACCATCACTGTCCTAGATGATGTGAGAGAGTAGAGGAAGGAGGGAGAGAGAGAAAGGGGTTAACTTACTACACACACTGTCATACCTGGTCAAATTTGAGGCTAGAGGCACCACAAAATGTAGCAGGGGAACTTGCACAAGAGGCTCACTGTATTCCAAAGAAAGAAGGGTGATCAGTCCAAAGTGTTTATAGTGTCTAAAATATACATATCCTCAGGAGGAGGCAAGAGAAAGAGATCTTTCACCTACACATGTCCCACAGTGAGGGAATCAGGGTATAAAGGTTCTATCAGGGTTGCAAACTTAAGCCATAGGGGTGAACCTATGACATGGATACCATAGTGGGCTGTTTGTATTTTGAAAGTTCTAAAAGGTTTGCTATCACTGACTCAGGCTAAAAGCCAGGGCCAGTTTCCATCAGTGTTTTGGCAACAACTTAAAATACCTTTGTCAGTTTCTGGGAATGGTCAAGGTCTTGGCTTGGGCTGAAACCTGCTGGGAAAACCTGCAGCTGGCTGGGTGTCCCAGTGGTCAAGGCACTCTGTTCTTCTGTCAGGGAACAAACTACCAAAACTGACTGAAGAATAAAAAATATAAATAAACTTAAAGAATTTTTTTGTTGTTTAAAAGAAGTACCCCCCCACACACACACACAAAGAAAGCCCAGGGCCAGATGGTTTTGAAGATGAACACTAACAATACTGAAATAAGAATACCAACTTCACAAAGTCTTTCTGAAAATACGAAGGAACATTTCCCACCTCATCATTGAAATCAAATTACTCTCACACTTAAAATTATCCTCATGTGCTACAAGAAAATTATACTACTGGGCCAGGGAATTAGGTCAATGGTTCTGGTGCCTGTCTCACAAGCACAAGGTCATAAGTTCAATCCCTAGTACTAAAAAAAAAAAGCAAAAACAAAAAAAACTACACTTCTGATAGATTTCATGAATACAGATGCCAAAATTTTCAAAATTCTCAAAATCTAAATCAAGAATCATGTAAAAATGTTAAAAGCCATGACAGAAGGAACTTATCCTATTAATGCAAGACTGAACATTTTAAAATCAATTACTGTAATATACCAACCCACAAAAGGGCAAAAACCACATGATTATTTCAAAAGATATGGGAAGGGCCGGAGGGTTAGCTCAGTGGTTCAGGTGCCTGCCTCACAAGCACAAGGTCCTGAGTTGATCTCCAGTAACCACATACAATGCTGGGCATGGAGACTCATGCCCACCAGCAATCAATACCACATACCACAGTGCCGGGCCATGATGGCTCATGCCTGTAATCCCAGCACTCGGGAGGCAGAGACAGGAGGATTGCTGAGTTCAAGGCTTGCCTAGACTACAAAGTGAGCTCAGAGCCAGCCTGAACTACAAAAGCAAAACCCTGTCTCAAAAACAAAAACAAACAAAAAGAAAAGATATGGGGAAAGTACTTGACAAAATCTAATGAACTTTCATCACAAATGTATTCTACCAACTCGGAAAGGAAGGGAGCTTCCTCATGAGATGGGTACCTACAAAAGACAAACAGCTAGCATCATACTTAAGAGTGAAAAACTGAATGCTTTTCCCTGAAAGCTAAGATCAAAACAAGAATATCTAATCCAGCATTTCTATGTCAATAAGACAAAGGAAGAAATAAAACTCCCTCATCATGGCTGACAGGATCCTATAAACAACAACAACAACAACAACAGGCTGGAGATTTAGCTCAGTGGTTCAGGAGCCAGCCTAGCAAGCACAAGGTCCCTGGTTTGATCCTGGTAACCACATACAATAATACCATGTGTGGTGACTCACACCCACCAGCAATCAGTACCACACCCCACAATGTCGGGCATGGTGGCTCACAGTTATAATCCCAGCACCTGGGAGGCAGAGGGAGGAGGATCTCTGAGTTCGAGGTGTGCCTAGGCTATACAGTGAGCTCAGGGCCAGCCAGAACTACAAAGAGAGACCCTGTCTCAAAAAACAAAACACCAACAAACCCCCCCCCCACAAGGAACCCACTAAACAACTGTTAGAACTAAAAATTCAATAAGGCTTCAGGATATAAGATAAATATAAAAACCAAATGTATTTCTTTTTTTTTTTTTGAGACAGGGTCTCGCTTTGTAGTTCAGGCTGGCTCTGAGCTCACTATGTAGCCTAGGCAAGCTTCGAACCCAGCAATCCTCCTGTCTCTGCCTCCTGAGTGCTGGGATTATAGGCGTGAGCCGCCATGCCCGGCCCAAATGTATTTCTATAACTAGCAATGAACAATCCAAAATAAAATTAAGAAAATAGCCTGGTGGGGTGACACATGCCTCTAATCCCAGCACTTAGGAGGCTGAGGCAGCAGGATTGCTGCCAAGTTTGGGCCAGCCTGGGCTACATAGTGAGTTCAAGTCCAGCCTGTACTACATAGTGAGACACTGTCTCAAAAAACCAAAACAAGGGCCGGAGGATTAGCTCAGTGGTTCCGGCGCCTGCCTCACAAGCGCAAGGTCCTGAGTTCGATCCCTGGTGACCACATATAATGCTGGGCGTAGAGACATGCCCACCAACAATCAACACTGCATACCACAATGCCGGACGTGGTGGCTCACGCCTGTAATCCCAGCACTTGGGAGGCAGAGACAGGAGGATTGCTGAGTTCGCAGCGGCTTGCCTGGGCACCATAGTGAACTCAGGGCCAGCCTGAACTACAAAGCGAGACCCTGTCTCAAAAAGCAAAAAAAACAAAACAAAACAAAAACACACACACACAAAGAAAAAAGTAAAAGAAACAAGGCATGGTTGTGATCCCTCTAATCCCAGCACTCTGGGAGATTGAAGCAGGAAGTTCACAAATTTGAGTCCTACCTGGGCAATTTAGTAACTTATTAAGACCCTATCTCAAAAAAACAAAAGAAAACAAAAGGGTAGTCTCAGCACTTCGAAGGCTGAGGCAGGAGGATCTTGGAGAGCTGAAGGCCAACCTGGAGTACACAGTGAATTCAAGGCTAGCCTGAACCACACAGAGACCCTGTCTCAAAAAAAAGTGGTAGGGGGATGGGGGGAGCTGAAGATGTAGGCCAGTGCAAAGGCCCTGTGTTTAATCCCCACTACCACATATAACACATATACAAAATAGACATTTTGTTCACTTAGGTACAAAATAGTGTTGAAAAAATTAAAGAGCTACACAAATGGAAAGACAAATCATGTTTGATCTGATAGACTTAAGATGGCAATTGTGTGCTCCCCAATGATCTACACATTCAAACTCATGGTTCAAGACTGGTCCAGGGAGAACCCTATAAAACATCTTCTGGAGGAAGATTAAAATCTATAGCACTTGCCGGGCATGGTGGCTCACACCTGTAATCCCAGCACTAGGGAGGCAGAGACAGGAGGATTGCTGAGTTCGAGGTTTGCCTGGGCTACATGGTGAGCTCAGAGCCAGCCTGAACTACAAAGCGAGACCCTGTCTCAAAAAAAAAAAAAAATCTACAGCACTCAAGAGTCATGTGCTTGGCACAGTAACAGGAGCAGGGAGGCCAAGCTGAGTGGAATTTGGTTTGGCCAAATTGACCCCGCGCCTGTGCTGACCCACAAATCCTGCTCTATTAGGAAAACAGGTGTTTGGACTGATAACGGGGCTGCTTTGAGGCAGGTTAAGAAGGCACACAACCCAGTCTCAGGACCCACGACACTTACAACAGGGAACCAGAGCAAGCTTTCGAGTGGACAGACTTCCTCCTGGGAAAGTGGCAGAGGGAGTCAGGGCTCAAGGGAGACTTACCCAGTGAGCTGATGAGAGCAAAGTTCTCCAGCATCACATCGCGGTACAGGCTCCTCTGGGCCACACTGAGGAGCCCCCACTCTTCCTGGGAGAAATGCAGGGCCATGTCCTCGAATACCACCAAGCCCTGCAACATCGAGTTCAGCCGAGATAAGGTCAACAGTGGGCAGCAAGGTGCCCGAGCCTGCCAGACAACAGCAGGTTTGCAAAATCGAGGGGTGCGGCTGAGAAAAGAAAGAAGACAGAATAATGGGATCGGGAGGACCTCTCAGTCAATACTGAGCAGGCCCCGAGTTTATTCACAGTTCTATACTTATACAGATTTCAAGGACATTAGTGACGTCAGAAGCAGCTAACAATTGTCTATAGTCATAGTTAGAAACTTGGAAACAGAGAACTGCAGAGTCAGTAAAAAAACAAAAATGAAATAGTGTCTTAATTCTTACACCTGGTCTATAACTAGTTTTCTTTCTGAGATGTAACTTCTCTGTCGTCTACTGTCTGGAGGCCACCTTTCTTGTGCCAATTCCAGGCTATTGGATAAGCTGTCTAGAGACAAGAATAACTTTATTCTCAGCACATCACAAAGGAGTTTGTTGATCAACCCAATTGCTAAGGAAAGAACAGCAAATTCTTAAATGAGGAGCAGATGGAGAATAACCTTGGGCCAGAGGTTGTTTACCTCTTGTCGCCACTGATCTGGCACCCCAAGGCAGCAACTAGACAGATCCCATTATTCAGGATGAGGCTGCAGTTCTCTTGGGAGCTGGGCAGCACCGTTCACAGTGCAGACCTCCTCACTGCTAGTTAGGGCAGCACCCAATGCAGTTCTCCAGGCCTCACAGTGACAACCCCCAGGTCGCTTCCCACATCTCCCCCTTTTTTATTTTATAAAAAGCAGTAGGCTAAATTCCCAATATTCTTTGTTTATGCATCTCAGCTCTAATCTGAGTAAATTCTTGGATTTCCCTACATACCAAGCAGGGCAGAAGGACAAGCACAAGTAATAACACTATAGCTCCTGCTATCAAGCCATAGCCAACAGGTGTAAGGGATTTCCAAGAAAGTAAAGTTGCTTTGAGTTGATCAAGAAAATCTCTAGAAGTTTGTGCTGTATCTATGTCTATATAGGAGGAGCCTTTTTTATTTTTAAAATTTCTTGATGTAATTGCTGTAGATCTAATGACTCATTTGTATCATGCCATATCCCCAGTAAATGTTTTTTAACTCGACCCCAAGTAATTAGGCTTGCATTATACTCTGTTCGTAATATAAATCTATTTATAATCTATATGGCATTTAATCTTTGACCTAAGCTTTAAACTCTGAATCTCACCCCTTAAATATATGACCATGTCATATAATGCATTTAACTTTACCTCTATACTATAATCTAGGTCTTCTTGAGTCCCCAATGTAAGGGAGATATTTCTAGTCAATTGATTTACAAAATGAGCTGTTTGTACAGATTGTGTCAGAGAAACTACAGCTGTGGAAGCAGTAGCAGTAGCAGTAGCAACAATTAGAGCAGTGATTCCAGCAATCAACATTGCCACAAAACATTTATATCGTTTCATCAAGCTGTTAAGCTCTTTCTAAACCTGTAGACCCTTATCTACATACCAAGGTTTTGACAAATTAACAGGCATCATAACAAAAATTGGTTGCTGTAACACTATCACAGTAGTAGATTGAGAATAGCTAGTTACACAATTAGTTAGGTAACAATTTATACAAATAATATTAAACATCTTATGCTTGGTACAAGTTATAACAGAGTTTCAACAAGCAGAGCAAAAGGTTCAGGTACACATGACATTAATGTTTTTGCATTCTCATCTATTTTACCTTTCCCATTCCTAATCTTAGGATCTTCTCTATTAGTTTTATCACAGTTATTTTATCTAGACTAGCAGCAAATTTTTATAATTCCTTTTGAACCACTCATCTATTTATAGTTTAAATTTCAATTTTTAATAAGTAACTTGAATTAAAAAATCCATTAAATCATAAAATTTTTGAGTAATATTAGTAATCACTCATTCTAAGGCAGTTGGGGCATGACAATTTTGCCAAGGTAATCGAGATACAGAGAATAACTTTTTTCCTGAACATTTATCAAAAGCAACAGTTCCACAGCTTGTATTTTGGACACATTAAGATAATATGATTGGAACTGCTAATGAGGTACATCATCTCTAACTAGGGATGATCGAGTCATGGGTAATAAAGAAAGACAACCCAGTTTTACTTTTATCTTTGATCAGACATACAGGAATCCTTTTTGTGTGGTCTGTACAGTTAAAATTTGTAACCACCAACGATTTAAGCTGTCCACTATAAGATGGACCTACTAAATGAGTATTGTTTGTGTAGACTGGGATTTCCCTTTCTTTCCACACTACCGGATGCAGCAGAGGAGGTTCAGGGATGTTAGCCCAATATTGATCAGCTGTAACAGGAGATAACCAACAACTAAGACACATAATCAGTAATATATTAGTCAGAGTACAATTATTACAAGTAACTTTACATGATTTTTTGTTACATTTACATGACAATCTCTCACAACCAATATAAAAGGCTCTGGCACACAAGATCTTAAAGTTTTTGCCTTTTACTGAGATGTGCCAAATTTAGGACCCTTAATTATAATCACATTGTCTAATGGCAAGGTTTCATACCTCTCTCTCTTTTTTGAAACATTCTCCCATTTACAGTCTAAATGCCTGTCCCAATCTCTTGTAAGTTTTTAGGGATTCCTAAAGTCTAATCATAAAACCTTTGAGTTGTACAAATGAAGCAAGGTCATAAGCTGTCCTGCAGATTTTACAGTTCTCTTAGTAGAAGCAAGAAGACATCACAGTAGAGGGTCTCTAGGTCGATATCTCTTTTTCTTTTTTGTCCTCTCAATTTCTGTTGTTGCTTTTGAGTGGTTGCATCTAGAGCCAGGCCCCTCATCTCCTTCTCGAGCACTGCCAGTCCCCATGTGCTGTACCAACTGCTCTGGGAGCACCATGGGCCTCTTGCATCCTGAGGGAAAACAGAAACATATCCTCCTCCCCATACAAGTACAGCATCAGGACCATGCCATTGGTTAGTTAAAGACTCTTTCCAGGTAACCTGATCATAAGAAGAAGTAGACTGAAGATTCCAAAAATACTATACTGCAGATTTTTCTTAGCAGTCAAGAATTGAAAATTTTTTAAAAAATGAAATAGTTTTGAGGCTGAGGCTTCAAGGGATATAACTCCCCCTTTTTTATTTTATAAAAAATTTGTTAACCACTGGCAGGGAGCCGGTATCCCAAGTCTCCGAGGGGGCCGAGGAAAAATCTCCTGGGGCGCGCTTCCCCCTCCCTAAGGGTTGAGAGGCCGAGCTCCACTCTTTTTAGGGCCTGGGTCACTGGCCAAAGTAGCCAAAAACCGCTTTCAGATTTCCAGGTCAACTGTTTGGAAGGCAACTATGTTCACCACTATATCACCTTGATTTACCTTTTTTGCAGTCAGATTTTTAAAGACATTTTTTATAACTCTTAACCAAGCAAGAACAAAACAACACAACAGACACCACAAACAGAGTACCAGTACTAGACACATAGAAGACACACAGAGAGAAACTTACTGATTGATTATGAGTAGTGTGCTCAACATGGCAGGTATTCCTGGGGGAGTAATCCCTCAGACTATCAGGAGATTGCTGTTATTTGGCAACCAGCATGACCTGGAACCTTACTGGTTTGCTTAAAGTTTTTTAGGGAATCTCACACAATTAACACAGTTAGCAAGTTGTCACAACTTACTTTTACAGATTATATATCATATTTGTATAGGATGTTTTCACAAAGTACAAAGTTTGTTCACATTCCTAGAGTCTACCTTTTTGAAAGCTGTAGCAAATATTGAAATTTTTTTATCTGTCTCCTGTCCTTTTTATTGTTTGCTTTGTTTAGTACTTTTAAAACCAAATAAGAGTTTTGGAATTAATGTTAAACTGTCAAAGAAAAAGTAAAAACAGGACACATTTAAGGCTTGATAAAAGAAATCATAAGCACTCTAGCTGGTGCAGAACAGTAGACATTAACTTATATATGATCTTCTAATCTAAAAATTTTTTAACCAAGGTCTTTTAAATAAATTGACAACTCACACCAACCTGATTTAAGCTCAAATATACACATGAATAACACAACGTGTACTGTGTTACACTTTTGCTGTATTAAATTTTGAACAATGGCATTTAAACTATCCTTTGTTTTATCCAGCAAAACATATAGGGTAAACACAGGAGAAAGCTTGTCAGCCAGTTAGGGGCTTAATAATGCTGAGTGGAGATGTTTAGACACAGTTAGGACTTGGCAAGTCTAACACACTAAAACTATGATTATATTCTGAAATAAAATGTACAAAAACCAATAAAAACTTTGAGATTTTTATTTAAAAATAATCTTAATAATCTTAATGCTGTTACATTTATAAATATGTTAAGTACCCAATCCTATTTTATCTAAAACACACATTGCAAACATAAAATTATCTATTTTTTACATGCCAATGTCCATTGATTATGGCTTGAAATGAAAATAGATTTAGCTGCTTTAACCTGTAAGTCAATAGGTGTCCCTTTACAGTTAACTTTAGGAAAATTTATATAAAATAATAATTAATAATGATTTTTTCACTGGTTATTTCACAGGGAAACACCTCTAAAACTGCATTTTATTAAAGTTTCTGTACTAAAGCATAGAAAAACTTAACTATATAAATATTAAAAAGTTAAAAATTCCTTAATTTTTTACTATAGGCACCACTATCACAATTTACAGGGCAAATTACCTAATGTATTTAGGATAACTGTTTCAAAGTACCCTGTAGCCTTTTTGACAGCTTTCCTCTCTCTTGGTAAGAGCTGTAGCTCCTTTTGTTGCCTTTTAAAAACCTTTTGCTATTATTATTACTTTTATCACTAGATTTATAACTAACACCATAGAGACTGCCAGAACTTTTTACCAAAACTGATTTAACACTGTCAAATTATGAACACATTTTTAAACTCATTATTTGCATTATTTTACACTAAAGCAAGTAAAGTTTACATCTCCTCAAACCTTTTATAACTTGCAACAGGCCCTCAAGTTGAACTTTATGTCTTTTTTTTTTTTTTTTTTTT